>RJWJ010013808.1:0-39195 GCA_004363605.1 Indri indri | reverse complement strand
CTTTCTTTGGGTCTTGAGGTCCCTAGCCAGTCTGCTTCCTTCTATCCACCTTTCAGAGTCATCTTCTGTTTTGTTTTAAATGTAATCTCTCATGTCTTTAGCTAAATTTAGCAAGAACCAGAAGTCCTATATGTGCTTTAATAGCATGTTGATGAATTGCCTTGCTTTCCATGAAGATTTAATAATTTACACTCTATCAACATCTTTAAAAAGTGCCTGTTTACCTACACCCTCACCAGTCAACCTCTTCATACCAGTGCAGTCATGGGCACCTCTGATGCTGTGGGGCCACATCTAGGGAAGGAGCAGAACAGTCTTCAGACCTGTATGATGAAGCTTACTCAGGGATCTGACCTCAGAGGTGTTAGTCCCCCACTGTGGTGAAGGCCCATGGTTCATGAGCTAAGTGGGCTTCCGTGCTAAATGATGGAGACAGCCTACTCATGTTTCAGAAGTTAACAGTGACCGCTACTGCAAATTAGCTAATGGGTAGGTTTGTCTTGGGAACTTGAACTTTTTAGAGATATCCCTAGTTGACCTTTTTTTCCCCGATAAATTGTAATTCTTTAGTCATTACAAAATATTTTTAGGTTTGCAAATGCTTTCATGTTTGTTTTGTAATTATAGAAAGACGTTATGAAGGAATTAGGAGTAATTGCTGTCTCCACTTTGTGGCCCAGGAGACTGAGCACAGATCAAGTGGTATGCTCAAGTTTCACACAGTGAGTTGGTGTCACACTCTGTCAACACCTCTGTGCCTGCAGGCTCAACAGTTGTTTTCGTCTAGCAATGACAAAATACCTTTGCAGTTTAAAAGTAATCCTCACTACCTCCCTATCCCTCAGCTTATGTTTAATGAGGTGTCACCGGTGAAAGATGTGAAATTCTTTGAGATTCTCAGCCAATAAAGGAGAATTGATACCTGTACTCTCTCTACATATATATATTCTCTGTATTACTACTAAAACTAAAATAGTTGCAGGCATGAAATAACAGCCATAGGTATGTGGCAAGCAGCAAGCATTGTGTTCTTGATTCATCATGGGTCCAAAACCGAAAAAAAAAGAAAATGGAAAATATTTTCAAAATGAGGTGTCCTTTAAAATGGTTGCCAGCCAACACACATGAGTAATGGTCACTTAATGATGCATGCTTTTTTCCCCTCAAAGACTCATTTGCTTAGAAACTGCACAGGCTGTTTTGGCCTTTTAATTATCCCTCTGCTTTGCCTGTTGTGTTGATAGGTGTCAGTAGTCAGTTTATTTCCCTCATTCTGTTTGTAGGAACTTAGAGGCGGCCCTGGGGTAGGGTGTTTTCTGCCCCACTGGGGAAAGTCTAGGCACAGACCTTAAAGGCTTTATAGTTCAGACAAAAATCATACTTAAGTATATCATTTCCTAAGGGCAGGGCATTTAACACTGGAAAACAAATTTTCCTTTGGTTTTTACTTTTTTTTCTTTTTATGTCTTGATTTTTTCCAAATGTCTCGGTTTATTCTTGCATCTTGAAATTAATGATTACAACTGTGTCATTTTGTGTATTTTATTGATAATGATGGACTCACTTTTATTTTCTCATAGACATAATTTTTTTAAAAACAACTTTATTGAGATATAATTCACATACCCTACAGTTCATCCTTTTAAATTATACAGCTGCCTGTCTCAGGGTAAACTGCTCGTAAATATATATATAGAGAGAGAGAGAAAGAGAGAGAGAGATAAGAGAAATAAATTATACAGCTGAATGTTTTTCAGTATATTAGAGTGTTGTAAAATCATCAGCACAATCTAGTTTTAGAGCATTTTCATCCCTTCCATCCCCAAAGAAACCCCCACATCCGTTAAGAGTCACTCCTCATCTTCTCCTCTTCCCCTTCCCCAGCCCCAGGCAACCACTAATCCACTCCATGTCTGTATAGATTTGCCTATTCTGGACTGTGATATTTTATATATATATATATATATATATATATCTCCATGGTTCCAGGCTCATAACTCCCATAGTCCTTATTATTTCCTAAACAGCAAAAACAGTAAGCATTATCTTTTGTTAAAATATTAGCTTTTGTCCTTAGTTCCTGAAGCAGCTTTGGAACAGTATCAGGGTGATAAAGGTAAAAGAGTCTTTTGTTTTAATGTTGGGGCACTTTAGGCCTCAGAAGTAGGCCTCCTGCCCTCCTTTCACCTGCTCCCTTTTCTCCCCAAGGCAGGCCATAGAAACTAAAAATAGGCTCAGATCTTCCTCCACCTTTTTGTCTTGGAGCTGGCAATAAAAAAATTGTCTGACCTTGTCTGATTATAGGTCACAAGACCCCTATCACAGGGGTGGTGACTCATATCTGGGAGGAAGGAATGCCTCAAGGAGGCCAAGAAGAATCTGAACTGGCAGGCCTTGCTAGGTTTCCTCCCTCAGTCTGTTGATACTAGATCATACCCTTTTTGTCTAATCAGATTTCTACATTGTTGTTCATG
Organism: Indri indri; assembly: GCA_004363605.1. Lineage (NCBI taxonomy): Eukaryota > Metazoa > Chordata > Mammalia > Primates > Indriidae > Indri > Indri indri. The sequence continues at coordinate 36,721 of RJWJ010013808.1, read as the reverse complement.
CGTCAGTCATGCCTATCCAGTGGAGTCTGTCTAAAAGGCCCAAGAGGACAGGGTACAGAGAGCTGGGTAGCTTGTGCATGTGGAGGTTCCTGGAGGATGGTATGCGTGGGAAGGACACCTACGCTGTCTTTAGGTAGACAGTGTCAGAATTGAATTGGAGGATACCAGCTGCTGTCTTCTGCAGAATTGATTGTTTATTGGTGGGGAGGAATACCCACCCCCTGTTTGGTCACAGAGGTCTTCTGTATTGATTATTGTGATGTTAGAGTGGAGGAAAAACAGTTTTGTTTTTTCCACGAGGACATTTCATATAAATGGAATCATAATGTGGGTCTTTTATGTCTGACTTCTTTCACAGAGCATGTTTTCTAGGTTCATCCATGTTGTAGCATGTGTCAGTACTTCATTTGTTTTTATTGCAGAATACTATTACGTTGTGTGACTATACCAGATTTTGTTTATCCATTCATCAGTTGATGGACATTTGGGTTGTTCCTATTTTTTGCTTTTATGAACGATGCTGCTATGAACATTTGTGTACACATTTTTGTGTGGACATATGTTTTATTTCTCTTGGTTATGTACCTGGGAGTAGAATTGATGGATCACATGGTAACTCTGTGTTTACCCCTTTGAGTGACTGCCACACTGTTTTTCAAATTGGCTGCACCATTTTACATTCACACCAGAAATGTATGAGGGTTCCAAATTCTCCACATCTTTGTCAACATTTGTTGTTTTCTTTTCGATTGCACGTAGTGAGCGTGAAGAGGTATCTCCTTGTGGTTTTGATTTGTGTTTCCCTAATTACTAAAGATGTTGGCCATTGTTTTATGTGTTTATTGACTATTTGTATATCTTCCTTGGAGAAATGTCTATTCATATCTTTTGCCTATTTTTTGATTGGGTTGTGTTTTTATTATTGAGTTATGAGTTCTTTATACTGTATACAAGTTCCTTATCAGATAAATGACTTGTAGATATTTTCTCCCATTCTGTATCTTCTCTTAATGAGTCCTTAGAGGCATAAAAGTTTTTTATTTTGATGAGATCTTATGTATGTTTTTTCTTTTGTCACTTGTACTTTTGATGTCATAACTAAGAGTCCATCATTTTTTGAACCATGGTCACAAAGATTTACTTTATTATAACTTCGAAGTTATGGCTGGGCGCAGTGGCTCATGCCTGTAATCCTAGCACTCTGGGAGGCCGAAGCGGGCGGATTGTTTGAGCTCAGGAGTTCGAGACCAGCCTGAGCAAGAGCAAGACCCCGTCTCTGCTAAAAAAAAATAGAAAGAAATTATCTGGACAACTAAAAATACATAGAAAAAATTAGCCGGGCATGGTGGCTCAGGGCTGTAGTCCCAGCTACTCGGGAGGCTGAGGCAGAAGGATGGCTTGAGCCCAGGAGTTTGAGGTTGCTGTGAGCTGGGCTAACGCCAGGGCACTCACTCTAGCCAGGGTAACAGAGTGAGACTCTGTGTCAAAAAAAAAAAAAAAAAAAAGAGTAACTTGGAAGTGATAAAACTGCTAAGTGTGTCTTATAGCTTGAGCTCTTTTTGATTTTTGAGACAGATTCTCTGTTGCCCAGGCTGGAGTGCAGTGGCGCCATCATAGCTCACTGCAGCCTTGAACTCCTGGACTCAAGCAATCCCCCTGCCTAGGCCTCCGAAGTAGCTAGGAGTACAGGTGCATGCTGTCACGCCTGGCTAATTTTTTTTTTTTTTTAAGAGACAGGGTCTTGCTCATTGCCCAGGCTGATCTTGAACTCCTGGGCTCAAGCGATCCTCCCACTTCAGTCTCCCAAAGTTGCTGGGATTACAGGTGTGAGCCACTGTGCCCTGTGAATTCTTACATTTAGGTCTTTAATCCATTTTGAGTTAATTTTTGTATATGATTGTACAGTAGGAGTCTGACTTCATTGCTTTGCACGTGGAACTCTGGTGTGCTAGTACCATCAGTCGAAGAGACTATTCTTTCCCCACTGAATGGACTTGGTACCTTTGTCAAATAGAAATATTCTTTTAAGCCAAAAATCAAAACACTTGGAGTTTTTGAACAGCCCAAAGCTTTCGTGAAAAGTATTTGAACAATTGAATGTCTCTACCAAATGATGTATTATTCTTAAAGTTCACTTAGTATCAGTTAAAGAACTGTAGAATTGGATTTCAAGACCTAATGTTGACTGGCCAGCAGCTTTCTTTCTTTTTGTATTTTAATACTTTCTTACGACATCATGTAAGAGAGAAAGGTTAAGGATGGGCTTTTTACCGAAGTGCAAATGTAAGTTAGTGTCAGCTCTGTGGGTCTGTCAGAGTATGAACAGCAGACAGCTGTCCTGGCCATTCCTGGGCACAGGGGGATGTGGAGCCATCTGCTGAAGGGCAGCTTTTCCGATGAGTCATCTTAAGGGAAGTTTAGAAATCTCTAGCTATGCTGGTAACTGTGTTGGGCAGCACTAAACTATTTGTCAGATTGAGTGGCTGCAGATAACTTAACATCGTGATTTACTAAACAGTATATTGAAAGGACCTCTTTGGGAAGAACAGATGAAATGGTTTTATGATTGTTTGTGCAGTGCCTGTTAATTGGGCTATTGCAGCAACTGAGTAGTAATAGTTAATGAGGTGCTGCTGTTGTATTCTAGGAGAAAAATCCAACTCAGATTCATCTGGGTGTTTCACGCTGCATAGATAATGCCATCAGAGGAAAAAAATGAATGTTTTCCTTTGGACCTGTGTAACAAAAATTAGCATCAAATGCAGCAGTGGTGTTATTTTTGCCATCAATGTTAGAGCTCTTTGCCTTAAATTTATTAGTAGAAAAATTTGGAGTATAGATGCAAGTAGGAAGAACTACTAAATTAACTTAAAATTTGATTTCTAAAATAAAAGAAAACCCAGGGGTTAAGACTGCATTCTATAGTTATATCTAGAATATATTGCTTGTTCGCCTTAATTTGTAAGGAGCACATTTTTATTAGTTGTTTAGTTTGTTTCTAAAGAATCTGTTCTGCTTTTTTCCCCCCTTTTACTGATCTATCTTTTCTTGTCGGTGGAGCAGGACAGAAAAGAACGCAGGACACTCTGACCACTCTGTCAGTCTTTCTTAGGTGTATTCTGTACATATTTGGACCAAGAGGAAGGTTCTAATGCACAATATAGAAGATATTTTCATGTTACATTTATTTCTGGGTAATTCACAGCATGTTTCAGAGCTTGGATTTTCTTCAGGTAGTTGTGGACGTGGGGCATAATTCCAGCTTTACAACCAGGCCACCTGCTTTGAGGCACATTCATTATCAACTAAGCATCAGGCCAGCAAGCACCTTTTTTTCACAGGCAGTGTCCTTGTGGAACTTTACTCCTTGTGCCATCAGGAAGATTGGCTTGGGATCTCAGCTACTAGCAGCCCTATGACCGTGGGTGAAACAGAACAGAAACTGAGGCCATAAAGCAGATCTACCTTACAGGGAGTGTGTGGGTTAGGTACGAGTCAGACGTGTGGAGTAGCTCACCATCCAGGGCACTTGGTTCACTAACACAGGCAGGTGTTACTGAACAACTGCTCCAGGTGCTCCTCTTTTCAATCTTTGTGGAACTCATGTGCTCTCTTGGTCAGACTTGGCTCTCCGTGGCTCATAAAAGGGGGATGAGTGCCAGAGGTGGCGGGCAGGACCCTGGATGAGGCCCCTCCCTAGCTTTTCCTCACTCTTCCTTCCTAGCACCAGAAGTTTCTGGCTCTTCCCATCCCTCTTTCCTCCTGTGGGTCCTTCCACATGCAGTACCTCCTCTTCCTTCCTTCACATCCACGTCCTTCCTGCCCTGAAATGCCCCCACCTGTCCTCCCAGGGGCTTTGTTGGCATGTTCTGTGCCTCTCAAGCACTCAGTGCTTTCTCTGTAATTTTTTTTTATATTTGTTTCTCCTCTACTTAAGGGTAAATTATTTTAGGGTAAGCAAGGTATTTTTTTTAATTCTCTGTATGTTCTAGAATACTATGAGTACAGAAGGTGCTCAATAGTTTCTGGATTGATGAGAAAATGATTTTCTCATTCTGCAATTAATCCTATTCCTAAATTAATTAATCCATTTTGCCTTTTGTAATTGCCTTCTATAATGTATACAATTAGAACATCAGATGTCTATAATTGTCTTATCCCTTAAGCTATATATTTTTTAAAATTTCTTTGTAGAGATGGGGTAGAGACCCAGGCTGGTCTCAAGCTCCTGGCCTCAAGCGATCTTTCCACCTCGGCCTCCCAAGGTGCTAGGACTACAGGGGTGGGCCCCCACATCCAGCCTTGATTTGAACATTTAAGTGAAGATGGTAACATCTACAGCTGTGCACCAACCTTCCCTGGGCTAGCGCAGGCATCCTGTCAGTTTGACATAGTCATGGCTCTGTCATGCTCTCAGGCACATGAACTAGTGGCACCTAGCAGGTAGCACAGTGTTGCAGATGTATTTACAGACCAGAATCTTTCTCTTCAACCACCAGAGTTGGGCAAGTTTTTTTTTTTTCCCCTAGTAGCCTTGTCTCCTAAAATGCTCTTTTTAATTAGCAATAATCGCACCTCGGATAAACTTCATTGGCTACGATACTGCCACTGCGCAAAGCTGAAAATGCTCTTTTTAAAAAACTTTTCTTTCTTGTTTTTTTGTACAGGCAGTCGTGAAAGACTTAAGGACAAAAATGTTTCATTTAAGGACTTGTGCTGCTAAATTGAGGCCATTGACGGCTTCCCAGACTGTTAAGACATTTTCACAAAACAGACCAGCAGCAGCTAGGACATTTCAACAGATTCGGTGCTATTCTGCACCAGTTGCTGCCGAACCCTTTCTGAGTGGGACTAGTTCGAACTATGTGGAGGAGATGTACTGTGCTTGGCTGGAAAACCCCAAAAGTGTACATAAGGTAAGGCTCGCAGGGCCATGGGTCCACCTCATGTTGGTGTCTTGGTCTGATACTGACTGGCTGCCAGGTAAGTGCGTGCAACCTGAGGAGCTGGCAAGCAGGCAGGCCGCTGGAGCCTTGCACGAAACACCAAGTCATCTGCATCAGATCCAATGTGGCCCCAGCAGAAACTACAGTCACCTTGCTTGGTGTCCAGCAACAGACACAGTGCTTAACCCTGCAAGGACGTGAAGCAGCACGTGCATGACGCTCCAGGATCTACCCAAGGGCTGCTTCAGGATGAACCCTCTGAAGAAAGAACGCACGGACGTGCATGGAAAAGAACAGAGCTCAGGAAGCTCCTCCATCCCGACTGTCCCAAGCAGACACTTTTATATTTGACATGCTTTGAAGTCACCTCATGTAATTTCTGTATAAATGGCTGTCTAGATCATTATGTTCCTGTTTTTCTTCTGTTTCTTTCGAATTTCTCTGTGTTACCTATAAGGGTTCTTCCTGACCTTTTCTCCATATGTTTTATGATATAAGCCATGCCTATTGATGGAATTTCTTTATTCTGTTTTTGGCCAATGAATATGTATAGGTTTTGATAACTATCTCTTAATTTTCAGGGCAGGCAGCCAACCTAATGCAAGAGTTGGGAAGGCAGCACAGGATAGTAATAAGAGGATAGAGCCCAGAGTTCCTAACTTCCTGTGCCTTATCTGTAGGATTGTTGGGAGAATTAAATGAGATGATATGGGCAGGGTGGGCAGCATCTGCACAGAGGGAGTGCTCAGCCAACATTGCAATTTGGCCTTTTTCCTACTCTTGAGTCTTGGGGTCTTATCACCAAAATGCAGTCTGCTTCCCTTAGGCCCCTGTGAATAAGTTTTCCCTTCAAGTGTTAGTGACATTTAAGAATGGATACATTCCTGTGACTGCTTGGCTGCCAGGTCCCATTTTATCAGGAATGCCACCTTTTGGTCTCAGCCTCCTTGCTCAGCAGTGGAGGGGTATCTAGCCCAGCCCTTCCATTTCCATGACAGTCTGGGAGCTGCATTTCTCCTTGAGCCAGGTGAGACCTGGTTTCCTATAAGAGATCTTGTGGTTTATTTTTCTAGTCTATAAACAAATTGCCCAGAAAGAAGTGCTATGTGAAAATGGCCCCTGCTTTTGTTGTGTTGCATGTTTCTGAAGACTGTTGCTGCAGCTTATTTCTGGAATAAAACTTAGCACAGAGTTTCAGAATCAAGACCTGTCATCTGTGCCCAGGCCTATTCCTTTGCGTGCCTTTTCTCTAACTTAATTTCCTTGTGGAACCAACCAAGTTATTTTAAGTTATGTTTGGATTAGGAGACAGTAGCTTCTGAATGACAATGCCTTATGTATGAACAGTGAAGACCTGGACTCAGGACTGCTTGTGAAGGTTTGGTCCTGTGAATGCTTTGTAGGTGAGAGGTGCACACCGTGAGCTGTGTGGCCACGCTGCTGTGGCCACTGGCCTGACACCGTCATAACTGTTCCTGCTGGAAGCTTTTGAAGAGCATTTTTGTGGAGGCCTGGTGGCTTTGTGTTTTTATCCCTGTTTCTGTTGCCAGTAATCTTCAGGGAACACAGCATGGGAATCACACACATGCTCTGCCCTCCCAGCTTGTAGAGGGGAGGGGGCAAGATGGCCAAATCAGTGGATGACCCTTCCAGCAATCCTAGTTGTCACCCCTTCTCTGCCATCCTAGATGGTGAGGTGGGTCCTCTTCAAGTTGTATTAAACCCAATATCTGGTGTGTGCACATTTTTCAGGAGAGATGATCTATAACTTCTGTCAGATTTTCAAAGGCATCTGTGACTCACAAAAAGTTAGCATCCACAGTCTTGGAGATAGGTCACTTTATTTGTGCTCTTGTTTTAGAACACACTTTAGGTAGAGGTAATAAAATTAAAAGTGCTGTAAGATTTAGATAGATCATCTCTCTTATCTCCAACTTAAACATCAGAAATGTCCTGAGGTCAGATTCTGTAGTCATTTTCAGAGAGCTTATAGGGGCTGCAAGAATGAACTTTTCATATCCAGGAGAAATGGAACAAACTCAGCCTTTCTCCTTCCTGCCCTTCTACACTGCTTTCCTATGATCATTTTTAAACTTTTTATTATTATAAATAATAGTTTTATTAATATTATCATTATTTCAAGCATGTATAACAGTAGAGAGAAGAGTAGAAAATGAACCTCATGAGGAGATCCATCACCCAATTTTAATAGTTGTCCACATTTTACAATTTTTGAAAAAATCTATTCCCTGCTCCACTTGTTTTTTGTTGTTGTTGTTGTTTGTTGATTTGTTTTGGGTTGGGATGGGCCACTGGAATATTTTAAGGCACATTACAGACCTTTGTCAGTTCCGGCATTAATGCATCAGTGTACCTAACTGATAAGGAAATGGTTTCATAATCATACTTAACAAAATTAACAGGATAATTCTGTAATAGAATCTAATTCTCAGTCTATATTCAAATATTTGCAATTGTCTTAAAGCTGCCTTTTTACATTTGGTTTTTATATATATTATATACATATATGTATGTATTTTTTTTTTTTTTTTTTTAATTTGAGACAAGGTCTCTCTCTGTCACTCAGGCTAGAGTGCAGTGGCTCGATCATAGCTCAGTGCAGCCTCAGACTCCTGGGCTCAAGTGATCTTCCTGCCTCAGCCTCCCGAGTAGCTGGCACTATAAGTGTGCACTACCACACTGGGCTAATTTTTCTACTTTTCGTAGAGGTGGGATCCTGCTTTGTTGCCTAGGCTGGTCCCAAACTCCTGGGCTCAAGCAGTCCTCCCACCTAGGCCTCCCAGAGTGTTAGGATTATGGGCACGAGCCACACTGCACCTGGCCCATTGTATATCCTAGATAGAAGTCGCTTATCAGATGTCTGACAGTCTTTTAGATCATACTATAATTCTTTTAAATGAGACTTATGAAGTAAATTTTTATTCTCCTTGGAGACCTCCTTGTAGGTGTGTGGGTAGTTCAGAGAGTGATCTGTTTCCCAACAACTTCTATGTGGACAACCAGGCCCAGAAAAAAATGCTGTGAACAACCGGTAAGGAGCATTTGAAGACTTGGAAAATGAAGCAGGAGGAGAGAAACTTTATATAATTTGTCCATTCCCTAATGAGTTTTGTCTTTTCCTTATTTGTAGGAGTTATTTTTGTAGGGATGTTGAGCCATTTTTTTTTTTTTTTTTGAGACAGAGTCTCACTCTCTTGCCTGGGGCGAGTGCTGTGGCATCAGCCTAGCTCACAGCAACCTCAAACTCCTGGGCTTGAGCAATCCTACTGCCTCAGCCTCCCAAGTAGCTGGGACTACAGGCATGCGCCACCATGCCCGGCTAATTTTTTTCTATATATATATTTTTAGCTGTCCAATTAATTTCTTTCTATTTTTTGGTAGAGACGGGGTCTTGCTCTTGCTCAGGCTGGTCTCAAACTCCTGAGCTCAGGACTATCCGCCCGCCTCGGCCTCCCAGAGTGCTAGGATTACAGGCGTGAGCCACCGCGCCCGGCCGGATGTTGAGCCATTGACTTAGATATGTGGCAGATATTTTCAGTTTATTTAGTTATCTTTGTTTTGTAGTCTTTACTATACTGTTTTACATTTTTGTGTAGTCAGGACTGTCAATCTTTTTATTTAAAAGGATTCTGGGTTGTAGGTTGGGATATTCTTAAATTATAGGAGTTCTAGAAACTGATGTAGTAGTTCCCTGGCTAGTGTGACATCCCTGGTATTATATTTAACACTATAGTGTTCATTGTTTCAGATACGGATGCTTCCCTCTCTACCTTGAAAAATACGCTATAGTCTTCTTCAAATTTATGCGTTTAATTTTCTTTTTTTTTTTTTTTATTTCTTTTATTTTTGAGACAGAGTTTCGCTCTGTCTCCTGGGCTCTAGAGTACAGTAGTGTTACCATAGCTTACTGCAACCTCAAATTCCTGAGCACAGGCGATCCTCTTGCCTCTTCCCAAGTAGCTAGGGCTACATGTGCACACCAGGACGCCCGGCTAATTTTTCTATTTTTAGTAGAGACAGGGTCTCACTCTTGCTCAGGCTGGTCTCAAACTCCTGGCCTCAAGTGATCCTTCAGCACCTGCCGTGGGGTGGCCTTTGCTGGCCCTGCTTTCCTTCTGGGCCTGCCTGGCTGTTCAGCTTTCCCAGAGCTTGCCCTGTACCTCAGGGCTCTTCCTCTGCTCTGTGCCTTGCTCTGTGCCTTCTTGTTTGACCTCTGCCCGCTTCCTAAAGCCTGCCTTCCTGTTCTTGTTAACCGATGTCCATTTCTTGTTGGTTTTTTCTTCTTGTGACTTTCACACATCATCTCCTAAAGTGTGCACACATAGTCGCTGTAGGAGGGAGGGCCTCTGCGGATTCAGGGTACAGGTGCAGGCTGTCGGCCTCACTGCTGAGTCTGGCCTCACTTGTCTTCAGCCTAGATCATTCTGCTTCCTCCTTGTGTGCTCAAGAAACATGCTGATGTTTTCTGTGAGTGAACCAGCCAAGTGGAGGAAAAGCACAGACACACATACTGACCCATTATGGGGCAACCTGGGCCTTTTCACTTTGTAGTATTGAAACTGCCTTGGCTGCACCTTGAAAAATCATGGTATGCCGGTTCTGTCCTGGCCTAGGGCTCCTCCTGGGACAGGAGCCCTGCTCCAAGTTACCCTCCCAGCCACTGCGTGCCGGCTGCAGTGCAGGGGCTTCTCATAGTGAGTACATGGAGATCTGATGTGCTCATGTGACAAGGAACAGCTGTATTAAAAAATCTGCAGAACTCTTCAGTGCTGCTCAAGTGATTTATTTCCTCCTGGAGGAATTCAAAAGGCAAAATTTTAAGTAATGACAGTTTGGTGCTTGGAATACATTTTGAGTATTTTATTCTTTTACGTAGTTGATTTATGAATGACTTATCAAAAAATACATTCAGTTATCCCTTGTTATCCCTGAGAGATTGGTTCCAGGACACCTCTTGGATACTGAAGTCCTCGGATGCTCAAGTCCCTTATATAAAATGGAGTGGTATTTTGCATATAACCTATGTACATACTGTCTTTAAATCAACTCTAGATTAATTATACCTAATACAATGTAAATGCTATGTAAATAGTTGTTATACCGTGTTGTTTAATGACGAGAGTTGTTTAATGACAGGAAAAAAGGTCGTATGTTTCAGTACAGATACAATTTTTTTTTTCGTGTATTTTTAATCCATGGTTGAATCCACGGATACAGAACCCATGGATAAGAACGGCTGACTGTGTACCTAAAGTGCATGGCCTACTTAACAGGGTATCAGTGATCAGGGCTTTGAAGTTACCCCTCAGTAATCGTCAGCTTCCTATGTCAGGAGCATCGTGGCTTTTTGTGTTAAATCAACTAAACCAGCTGAGCGTACCTTTCCCAACTTTAGCACAGTGTTTTACTCTTAAGGGTTTTGCATTTATGGTTTAGTTAGGGAAATAAAATTAACTCCTTTGAGAACAACAGGAAACATGAAGCAGTGCCTTCACTAGTATGGCATTTTGCAGTTCTCGACAGCTTTGTGCAAGAGGAAAAGCAGTCCTGCCCTGTCATCCTTAGCAGGATGATTAGATAAGCTAAATGTCAGTTAGAATATGGAGAGAAGCCATTGAGCTTCTGATGAGCAGTACACTATGCTGAGCTGTGAAGGGTAGGAAGGGGCCTGGCCAGGGCAGGTGTCTGGTCTTAGGCAAGAGCAGAGACAGTTGAGGGGCCCTGTGGGGGCTCATGGTGCTCAGTAGGGTGACAGCGGTGTGATGGGGGAGGGACTCGGGGCCAGGAGCCAAATCTGCAAGAAAAGACCAAAAGTTTATGTTGTGAAATAAATGGAGAGGTTCCAAGATCAAGCCAAGGGGGGTTCATTTGTTTTGTTACATGCTGTGGGAGTGTGGACCCCCCTCAGCAGGTAGAAGGAGAGCGAGTTTGGGGACACAGTGGAGGAGTCAGGCTCCCAAGAGCAGGAGAGGCCAAAGACAATATGGCAGGCACATGAGCTAACTGAAGCTGGTGGGAGGACAGAGGCCTACTCTAAATGAGGATCTTGGCGTCTTTTAGAGCACAATATTTTTAATGATTATCCTTTTGTATTGTATTTTAAGCAAAAGTAATTTTTTTTCAACGTCAGCAATTAAAGGAAGGGGGAGAGAGATCAAAAAAACCTTCACAGAAAAGTAGACACCAAGACTGAAAAGGAGAGAATTGTTTTAGCCGGTTCCATCTTGGAGCACAAATAGCCACGAGCACTTGCCCCAGGGCCGCCTCTTTTTCCTTTGAGGAAATGAAAGAGCCGCACCTTGCAAGTCAAAGGGGTGGCTCAGCCTCCACACAATCTGAAGCTAGGTGGCAGGGAGAAGGTTACTAAAGGGTTAGTGCCATTTGTTTTAAACGAATATCATGTTGTAAAAACCCTGGAGCAGCTGCTTTGCATAGCTGGGCTGATGTTCCCCTAGGTAGGGCTGCATAGTTACTGCCTTGGAGGACAGAGGGGATTGATACTTGGCCCCAGGTGAGGCCCTAACCAGATGACCACAGGTAGCCACAGATGACCACCCTGGTTCTTCCCAGCCTCCCTGGCTAGTTGTGATTCTGGGAGCCAGTGAGGTGCGCCATCATGTGCAGATCTGGGCAGAGTGCTAAGTGCTCTCATTTTCTTTCTCCTTTTTTTTTGGCAGGGTGGGGTAGAGATGAGGTCTCGCTATGTTGCCCAGGCTGGTGAATTCCAAGGCTCTCAAGTAATCCTCCTGCCTCGGCCTCCCAAAGTGTTGGGATTACAGGCATGAACCACTGCCACCAGCCAAGTGCTCTCATTGTCTGAGGAATGTCAGAAAAACTGTGTAAGAGAGTAGTCCCAGGCATCTTGGATGTAATCTTTTCATGCAGTAAAAGTCAGGTTTCTGTGAGCATTTGTGTAACAAACCACCGCAAAAGTTGGTAACTTAAAACAGTACCAGTATAGCATTTCTCATGATTCTGGGAGTTGGCTGGGGCTCCCCTACTGGCTCCTGCAGTGGGCTCCCATGCAACCGAGGCTTGGACCAGGCTGAAGGCTGTGGAGTCCTCTGACATATCTGGCAGTTGGTGCTGGCTGTTTGCTGGGCCCTGCCATCCTCCAGTAGGCCAGAGCGATTCCCACATAAGGCCTCAGGTTATCTCCAGATAGGGAAAAGAGAGGCTATGGGGCCTTGGAGGCCTAAGCCCAGATGACACACTGCCACCCCTACCCATTACGTTAGTCAGAGCAAGGCACTGGGGGTGGGGGGCATGGGCGGCCATATGGGAAAGGGAGATCATGTGGCCACTAGATGATCCACCATAGCCCTTTCCATAATTATCTGATAGAGCGGCCACCTTTGGTCTAGTGTACAGTCCCAGCGAATATCATTCTAATATCAGCAGGTTCCATAGGGCAGAGCTGAGGCAGCTTTTCTTTGCTAATCTTGGGTGTTTTTTGATGTTTTATTTATGCACCCATACAAAGAGCAGATAGTAGAGATTGGTTTTATTGTAGGTGGTTTTTTTTTTTTTTTTTTGAAACATGGTCTCACTTTGTCACCTAGGCTAGAGTACAGTGGCATCATCACAGCTCACTGCAACCTCAAACTCCTGGGCTCAAGCAGTCCTCCTGCCTCAGCCTCCCAAGTAGCTGAGCTGGGAGTATAGGCATGCACCACCATACCCAGCTAATTATTCTCTTTCTTTCTTTTTTTTTTTTTTTTTTTTTTTTTTTTTTTGTACAGCTGGGGTCTCGCTCTTGCTCAGGCTCGAACTCCTGGCCCCAAGCGATCCTCCCGCCTCAGTCTCCCAAAGTGCTAGGATTACAGGCGTGAGCTACTGCACCCAACCAAGATAGATTTTTTTAGAAATACTCCTAGGGCCAGGCGTGGCGGCTCACGCCTATAATCCTAGCACTCTGGGAGTCCGAGGCGGGAGATTACTTAAGGGCAGGAGTTCAAGACTAGCCTGAGCAAGAGTGAGACCTGTCTCTACTGAAAATAGAAAAAATTTAGCCAGGCATGGAGGCTAGCGCCTCAAGTCCCAGCTACTTGGGAGGCTGAGGCAGGAGGATCGCTTAAGCCCAGGAGTTTGAGGTTGCTGTGAGCTAGGCTGATGCCACAGCACTTACTCTAGCCCTGGCAACAAAGTGAGACTCTGTCTCAAAAAAAAAAAAAAAAAAAAAATTCTCTCTCTTGTGGTGACTAAAGCATTGCTGTAATGGAACATGCATGCATATGGTTTCTTTAACTGAGGAATACCTAAATAGAACCCCATTCTCCCATCCAAGTACTAACCAGGCCTGACCCTGCTTAGCTTCTCAGATCAGACAAGATCGGGTGTGTTCAGGGTGGTATGGCCATAGACAGAACCCCATTCTTAACTGGCTTCAGTATAAACAGTTTGTGGTACGATCAGCGGGTCTGGATCTCAGTGCCTCGTTGTGATTTTGCTTTAGGTGCAGAATGGTGGTGGGCAGTGCTCTGGCCTGGGCGTGGTTGGAGTGAGGCCAATGTGGATAGAAGGTCCAGAGTCCTGGACAAGGAAAAGCCTTCCCTGGGCAGGGTCTCAGCAAGGCCTGTGTGGATGGAGGGTCCAGAATCCAGCTCTCCTATCCTGTGTGCTCTCTTTTTGGAGACTTTTCTTAGCCCGATAGCAAGAATTGTTTGCTGAAGGCTCTGGAGGTGAACAGTCCATTCACAGGTTTCCCCCATATGAGATGTCCTGTTTGGACATTCAGGGCAATCATACATTTGGGTTTGAAATCTCGTTCTTGGGATTTTCAGGAAAGGATCAGACCCACAAGTTAGGAAAGTTTCATGGGCAGCATTGGAGGGGGTGGTAGAGGCTGTGCAGGCTGGCCCTGCCTTGTGCACAGTCATTCAGCTGCATGCTGTGGCTAGGAAGGGGAGATCTGCCCCTCAGAGTAGCGCCAGGCACCCTCAGGGCAGGGTGGTCACAAGGTGCCTGGGATGCTCAGGGAGCAGCTGCCTTTTCCTCGGTTTGGCTGTGTTAGAATGTGAGCCAAAAGGAGGGCCGTGCATTGGTGTTCCTGGGTCACTGATAGCCCTGTAGTTCATATTTATAGCAATTAAAAAGCATTTTTAGTGTCAGAACTGAATAATCAAGGTTGCTTGGATAATGCTGTGCATGGTCATTAGCTTATCACCTGTGTGGCCTTGGAGCCTGGGTGTAGCTCCAGGCAGTGAGGAGACCAGAGCTGGTCCTGCCCGCTCCCTGGACTATTGTCTGATGTACAAGTCCTTGACAAGCACTCAGCAGAGACAAGGTGGGGCTAATGAGGTGACCAAGAGTGGCCACGTGTATGGGCTGGGCTGGGCTTGTTCCCTGGCTGAGGTGGAAGTCAGGGGGCAGCTGTAGAAATGGCATCTGCAGGGGGCTGTGGACGAGAGGAACTGGTCCAGTCAGTTCAGAACCATGCTGAGTCACAAGAGTTTGGGAGCTAGAGTAAGCTCTTGTAACCCAATGGCTGAGAGTTTTTGTTTTTTGTTTTTTGTTTTTGTTTTGGAGATAGAGTCTCACTCTGTTGCCCTGGCTAGAGTGCAGTGGCATCATCGTAGGCCACTGCAACCTGGAACTCCTGGGCTCAGGAGATCCTCCCACCTAAGCCTCCCGAGTAGCTGGGACTACAGGCGTGCGCCACCATGCCTGGCTAATGTTTAAATTTTTTGTGGAGACAGTCTTGCTGTGTTGTCCAGGATGATCTTGAACTCCTGGCCTCAAGCAGTCCTCCCACCTCAGCCTACCAAAGTGCTGGGATTATAGGCCCGGTGGCTAAGTTCTGACGCTCTCCTCATGTTCCTCGCCTTCTTGAGCAAATGCAAGTATATGTGCACGTGCTTTTTAAATTGCAAGAAGCTATACAGAATCTTATTAAATAGTCTGTGTTTGAGACTTTTATAGATAAGAAAACAGGCCAGAGAGCTGAAGTGACTTCCCTGATCCTGATGTAGCTCATGGGAGGCAGACCTGGGACTTGGGGACCTAGGAGGTGACAGCAGGCAGGCCTGCTATTGCCTGTGAGAGTGGGCACTTGGGAGCTGTAGAGAGCTATCCTGCATGACAGTTTGTGTCAGTGACAGTTAGGGGAAGGGGCGTTGGATGGCATGTTTGCTGCCCTCCAAAATAGGAGGCCGTCCTTGAAGGTTTTCTTTTGGAGACTTCACAGCCAGGGACTTTGGAGGAGCTCGGCCCTCGAGACTCTCCCTCGTCTCTGCTGACTTGAGAAGAATCCGCCACATTGAGCCACCAAGCATGTGGGAACAGACAGATGCTCCTTGGTTAGGAGTCCGGCACCTGTTGAGGGCAGTGCCTCTGTTGCAGTGAGGGGCAGCCCTGGACTCAGGCTTTCAGGGGTGGGACCCTGCACTTCTCAGGCTGTTCCCCCTAGGAAGGAGGCTGAATACCATCTGGATTTAATTTGGCAAAGGTTAGATGAGCACCTGCCACATGCAGAGCACTCAAGTATTTCCAGGCTGTCAAGCACTTCCTCTAATTGGGAAGAAAGAGCACTAGCCACTGTGAGGAGCATGTGTTATGGTCACATGGAAGTTTGAGAGTTTGGCTGGGTGCGGTGGCTCACGCCTGTAATCCCAGCACTCTGGGAGGTCGAGGCAGGAGGATTGCTTGAGCCCAGGAGCAAGACTGAAACCTTGTCTCTACAAAAAATAGAAAAATTAGCCCGGTATCGTGGTGAGTGCGTGTAGTCCCAGCTACTCAGGAGGCTGAGGCAGGAGGATCACTTGAGCTTGGGGGTTCGAGGTTGTTGTGAGCAACAGTGATGCCACTGCACTCTACTCAGGGCACCAGAGTGAGACTCTGTCTCCAAAAACAAAAAAAGAAAAGAAAAAGAAGTTTGAGTTTGTGGGGAAACTGTGACTTGGAAAACAGAACTTCATTTATTACAGCTAAGTGCTTTTTAGTTATCTGAAATTAAAGTAAGAAGTTCTAGTTTCATTTCAACCAGAATGTAAAAATTATTTACACCTGAAATCTGTCATATTTTGGTTTAAGTCATCTCAGTAATAAGTTGATCTTAAACACACACAAGCTCCCTGCTTTTGAGCCACCCTCCTTCTCTTGCCATTTGGTGGCAAACAGTGGCCACTACTCTGGTCAGGTCCTTTCTCTCCTCCCTAATCTCTTGTGTTCCTTCCATCTGCCCACATCCTGGTCGCAGTCCACCTGCCCCGTCTGGCTTCGTACCTTCTGCATGTGGCCATGTCATGGGTCCCAGTGCATGGTGGATGGGTTGTGGCTTGGTGCTCCCACTGTCTGTTCCCTTCTGCCCAAATGCCTTCTCTTTCTTCCTCAGGTCCCACCTGCCCTTCATGGCTCAGACCACAGGTCCCCTCCTTGAAGCATCCTCACTCCGTCTTCCACCCCACATGTTTTATTTTTCATTTCTCAGCACTCGTATCCATTCTGTGAATTTATATATTTGTTTGTCTTATCCTTCTTGGAGAGTGAAAAGCTCATTTTAGTCATTTTCCTATTCACAAACCTTATAGCATGCTGTATATTTTAATAGGTATTTGTTGACTTGAACCATAATTGCATTTTTTTTTAAATTGTATTCATTTTTTCACATGGTATAACATCCTGTACACATCTGACTCTCTTTTAGTAAAAATGGTTATGCCTGGTAAAAACTTTATTGGAATCCCACAGCCCCTCGCTGGGCATGGAAGTTGGCCTTCTGGGAGTGGGGACCTTCCCACACCCCTCCTCTGGTCTGGCCTAGGACCCCTCACTCCTTGAGGTGCACCTTTTTTTTTCTGAGACACAGTCTTGGTCTGTCATCTAGGCTAGAGTGCAGTGGTGTCATCATAGCTCACTGCAACCTCCAACTCCTGGGCTCCAGCAATCCTCCTGAATAGCTGGGACTATGGGTGCGTGCCACCATGCCCAGCTAATTTTTTTCTAGTTTTTGTAGAGATGGGGTCTCACTCTTACTTAGGCTGGTCTCAAACTCCTGACCTCAAGCAATCCTCCTGCCTCTGCCTCCCAGAGTGCTGGGATTACAGGCGTGAGCCATCATGCCCAGCCTGAGGCTCACCTTTTCTTACAGCTTCCTGCCCCTGGAATGTTATTTGCAGCCATGCCCACCTACTTTAACGTTTTAACCTTTTTCCTCTTACCACCAACATCGTCTCCAGTGGTCAAAGAGTTGAGTGTACATTCAAGGCAAGGCAAGGGGACAAATGTTTTCCTTAAATCATCAGTTGTGCAACAGATGCCAATTAAGAGGTTGAAGAGGCGGATGACTCTAGCAGTCAGCAGGGACTCGGGTGTGGAGCTGGGGACACCCTTGTAGGTCAGCGTGACTCAAGAAGTCCATGCCACCACCCTGAGCCAAGTACTGAGGCCCAAATTCCACATTTATCCCCATAAAGAAGCCAAAGTCTGACTTTGCCTTCATTTTTCATGAATGAAAAACCATTTCTATGTCAGGACACTTTTCTCTTTAGTGTTTTTGATGGTAATGTGCTATTAGATTGTGGTGCTGTTAAATCCCATTTCCCCCATTAGCCAGTTACTATACTTTCTCCTTTTCATTTCTGCTTTGTCACTTGGAACATTTCTGGGAGTAGAGGTTGCTGCCTCTGCCCACATCAGACCTTAGGTTCTGGGAGCATCCAAAGAAGAACAAGGGATACTTAGGAATAAATTTGGCTCAGAGAAACAGAAAACTCAGCACTCAGTTCAGGCGGCTTAAACCAACAGGCTTATTTTTCTCACTCAACAGGGAACCTGAGGTTGCTTGCCTCAGCTTAGGTTTCCAGTGGTGTTCCCAGCAACCCAGGTGCCACCTTCCAAGTGAACACCTGTCCCTTCCAGGTGTCTTGTCACATTCCAGGCTCTCTTTCTGAAGCTTTCTGTTCATTTGGGAGGGGCTCCCCCTTGGACTGGCTGGTTACTCACTAGTCTCTGGCCTAGTTGTGATTTATCCCCTGAGATGGGGCAGACTCTTAATTCTGACAGCAGGGGAGAGATCTCAGGTTGAGATGAGTGTGGGAGGAAACAAACAAGGGCTGGGATTATCAGAAGGGGAAAGCCTCCCCAAGAGGGTGCCGAAGCTAAGCAGCCATGTGAAGGGAGAGGACAGCATCCCAGGGGAAAGGCAGGCAGCTGCTAGGGTCTGGGAGAAGGAAGGAGCATGGGGGCCATAGAGGCAGGCAGGCAGGCAGAGAGGGCTCTGCAGGCTGCATAGAACCTAAATCCCGGGGGTCATGGAAGGCAGGTCCCATTCTGATGCAGGTGTTGAGAGGAGAGGCAGGGAGGGAGGCAAGGGCGGGTGGTTTGAGGACCTGGGAGAAGAGACGCCTCCTTGAGGAGTGGAAGACACTGGAGAGATGCTGGGTTGCAGGATGACAGGGAAGTGGAGGGAGAGATGGGGCCGGCTGTGGTGTGTGGGCCCAGGAAGGAAGTGGCCCCATCAGAGGCTCTTGCAGGGATGGGTGGGGTCAGTGGGTAGGTGGGGGCTCTGAGGCTTGGGCAGGTATGTTCTGGCTTCTTGTGTATCCTGCTGCCATGGCAATCCAAAAGTGACCTTCATTTTTAAAGCCTTTTTTAAAAATTCAACTTTTGAGGTATAGCTTACATTAAAATTCACCCATTTTAAGTGTGTGGTTCAGTGGGTTTTGCTAAATGTATGCCGTCGCTACACTCCATATAGAACATTGCATCACCCAAACCTGAAAACCTTTTAGTATGATTCCAAGTCATGGTGCAAAAGGGCTTGCTATTGTTGGATGTGTAGCCGGCCCAGTCCCGGAGACAGGGTGGGCTGTTTGAGGGGGGTGCCGGGTACTCCCCCAGTGGTGCTGGAGCTAAGTGGACTGGGGAGTGAAGCAGGGTGAGGTGAATAAGGGAAAGATCATGGAAGCTGCATTCCCGACATATTCCTTCCCCGGGATTCCCAGTAGCTCATCAATACCGGTATGAACCAGTTTTTTCTGACTGCCTCCAGCATGAGCTGAATTGCTGAATTTCCGTCTGTGCAGTTGTCCTCAGCCAATTGAAAATCACCTGGAGTTTTATTCCAAGCACAAAAGAAGGTCAGAGAGAGGAGGCCCGATGATCATGATCGCCTTCTCTCTAGGGCTTGGGCTGGAAAGAGTCCTGAAGCCTTTGTACTCTCAGGGACAGAGAGCTGACTTTGACCTTACCTTGACCTTAGGTCCCTGGGCTTATCGAGTAGAAATTCCTTTCACTTTATTGTGGAACCCCGAAGCTTACAAATTGTTTTCCTGGCTGATTTGGTGAGCCAGGGTAAGAGGCACTTTTGCTGGAGTGACTACAGTTCTTTATGTTAAGGGTTGATCTGCCGTTACTCAGTTAACCTTACCACCACCGTGCCTGGGGACTACTGTGCGTAATTTCTGCCTGAGCCTAAACCTCTCCCAGCAGAGGGTATGGTCAACATTCCAAGTGCTCTTAGTGAGTGAGAAAAGCCTACAGAGAGCATCAGTAAAAGGTAGCTATTCTTATCACTGCTGCTGCTACTATTCCTTTTTTTTTTTTTTTTTTTTTTTTACCATTTTTATTACTCAGTTGCTAATTTTACTGAAGAGAGGTAAACTTGTGATTTTGCTATGACTTTGGCTTTGGATCCATAAGCAGATATTGCCCCCCAGAATAAAGGAGTCTGTAAGCTGGGGAGGACCCTTGATCCAAGGTCTTGCTCTTGGATGACTTTGCCCTATATTTCTGGACACTTCTTAACAAGTTCTGTGAGGTGGAAGGAAGACAGTACATTTTAAGGGTTTAAGAAAGTTTGGGTCGTGCTGCTCTCCAGTGCCTACTTGGTTTGAAAGTTGTGTCCTACCCATGAGCCTTGTTGCGGCCCCACAGACCTGAGGGTCTAGAGCTGGACTGGGTGGGGTCACATGGTGAGGGTAGAGATGCTAGCACAGGAACAAATCTGGGGTAAAGAGCCTCGATTAGGTTTTATGTGGTGGTAGCAGCTTGCTGTTGGTTCTTGCTGGGTAGGGGTGGGATGCAGCTGGGCTCTCTCCTGCCCACTTCACTGCTGTATTGGAGGGGCTTCTCCTTTCAGGCCAGGCCCTAAGTTATTGAAAGCCTGGGTGGAAGCCAAAGCATGTGGTCTTCAGTTATCTCTGCTTCTAGAACAAGGATAGTGGCCAAGGCGGGCAGTCCCCAGTCATCTCTGCTTCCAGAACCAGGATGGACAGCCAAGGCATGCAGATCCTGGTCATCTTTGCTTTCAACCAGGATGGATGGCCAAGGCGTGTGGTCCCCGATCATCTCTGCTTCCAGAACAAGGATGGTTGCCAAGGCATGTGTTTCTCGGTCGTCTCTGCTTCCAGAACCAAGATGAGCAGCCAAGGTGTACAGTCCCTGGTCATTTCTTCATCCAGAACCAGAGTGGTGTCCAAGGCATGTGGTCCTCGGTCATCTCTACTTCCAGAATATAGAGAGCGCTTAACGCCTGCTGAGAAAGCTCCCGAACGGCAGAAACACTTGGGGGTGTCCAGCGTGTTTGTACACAGCTACCTTCTAGATCCCTGTGTCCTTGTATAGAACCAGTCACGGACTTAGGCAGCTTTACTTACCCTAGGGAGTCAATGCTGCAGTGTCCTCTATTTTTTCTCATGAGAGTAAGTCCATTTTTTTCCTCTGGTGGAAATACTGCCTTTTCACGTATTAGAGGAGGATTCAGACTGAGTTTTGGTGAGAACCAATTTAATGGAGGAAGATTGAGAGAATGGTTTAGGGGATTCCAAATCTTGGATTTCTGTAGCAAACATTTTGATAGCACTTGAGGAAAAGGAAAGGTTATAGACTTTTTTCTTCATGTTCCTGATTGTCAGGTTATGTTCGTATAAGATACTTCTACAGTAGGTTTTATGGGAGGTGCCAGAAGAAAATCCCAAATCTTTCTTCTACCATCGGCATAAACACTGAAAATTAACAAGTAAGGTAAAAACAGTAAAACCTCAAATAGTTTGATCTGTTAAAACATTTAAAAATTGTCATTGAGCTATAATTCACGTAACATAAATGTCACCATTTTAAAGTGTGCAGTTTGGTGGGTTTTGGGATTTTTGTTTTTAAGAAATGAGGTCTTGGCTGGGCATGGTGGCACACACCTGTAATCCTAGCACTTTGGGAGGCCAAGATGGGAGGATCGCTTGAGGCCATTAGTTCAAGACCAGCCTGAGCAAGAGCAAGACCCCATCTCTACTAAAAATAGAAAAATTAGTCAGGTGTCATGGTGCTTGTCTGTAGTCCCAGCTACTCAGGTGGCTGAGGCAGGAGGCTCGCTTGAGCACAGGAGGAGTTTTGAGGTTGCGGCGAGCTGTGATGATGCCACTGCACTCAAGCCTGGGCAACAGAGCAAGACCCTGTCTCAAAAAAAAAAAAAGAAAAAAAAAGACAAAAAAGAAATGGGTGAGATCTTGCTGTTTTACCCAGGCTTGTCTCGAATTCTTGGGCTCAAGCGATCCTCCAGCCTCAGCTTTCTGAGTAGCTGGGGCCACAGGCATTCACCACTGTGCCTGGCTATGGTGGTTTTTAGTGTATTCACAATATTCTGTAATCTTATCCCCAGTGGTTTTATTTTTAAAAATTATTTTTTCCAAATACCAGAGGAATATGTTCTTACTGTAGAATGTTTTAATCCGCAAAACTCCCCTCAAAGAAAGTTTTCAATGAGAGGCTAGACTGCCCTAGGTGAGGCAGACAGTCCAGGCCTGCACATCATCACAGTGTGTTTTCTAGCCTGTGGCTGACTGCAGTATACAGCAATTCTGTCAGACGGTCCGAATCAGGTACGCCTGTGCCCTGGACAGCGTTATAGAAGAGCCTGCCTGAAAAAACCAGAAGACCTTAAGGACCAATCTCATGGTTTCTGTAGCCATCTCTGCCCCTCTCATTTCCAGACACGGACATCGGATATCCACCCTAATCCCGGACAGGGAGCACATCTGGGTAGCATCTTGGTAGAAGGTGAACACAAAAATTAAGTAAAATTCTCCTCTCTGTATTTTTCAAGAGTGTCTAATCAGAGTTTATTGATGGAAGAATCTTAGAAACTGGAGAATGTATTACAGAGAAGAAAGGCAATGCTTTTATCTTTCTAAACTGTCTGGTTTTTTGGGTGGGGGGGTAATAGAATTTTGTAAACTTTTAGTATCTCTGATCTCTAAAATGTTTTAAAAACTCACATCTTTGTATGAGATGAATAAACTATTAAAGTTCATAGTATTTATGCAAATTACAAATCATTCAAATATGAGATAAAAATAGTAGGAATATAAGTAAATGAGTTAATTCATAGTAGCACTAAGGAAATTCAAACCGATAATAACACCTGGCTTTTATGAAGTACTTGTTAGCTGCTAGACCATATACTAATGACTTTCTTTAACTATACTATTTAGTCTTTACTATAGCATACCTATGAAGAATATATATGTTTTTGTTCTCTTAGCTGAGAAAACTGAGCACAGAAAGTTAGATGATTCACCAAGATCACAGAGCTCAAATGTGAATTTCAATCTCTGACCCCACATCCTAAGCTCTTAACTCCTGAGTGCCCCTCCTGAAATAAAGACAAAATTATTTCCCTATAGGGTTAGTGCTGCCTTTTACAAAGGATCTGATTCCATTTTGTGTCCAGGGGAGTAAGAAAACGTGAGTAAGTTGGCCCTAGACCCTCCAGAGGCTGTGCGGAGGGAGGTGCTAAATCCCCTCAGTGCCCCTTGGGCGCTCATGTCAGGGTGTGATCATCTGGCATCCCACCTAAGAACTGGCAGGTTTGAAATCTACATTGGGCCGAGAGCTTCACCTCCCAGATGTTGGGGCCTGGAGAGAGAGGTGGAACAGGAAACATCTCTGTTGACCTAAACTCTTGTCTGTCCCCAGGTCCCAGCACCTGGCCTGCAGGGGCAGTCAGTATGTGGGAGTAGGGGAGAGCTGTTTGGCTTTGGTCCCTTGGGATGTGTATGTTGATGGGAAGAAGGCCACAGGGCATGTGTGTTATAGGAGTGGAGGTCAGAAGGCGCATTCGAGGGCAAAATGAAAGGGGCAGAAAGCAGGGGGCCCTAACTCTGAGAGAAACCCACTGCTTTAGGGCAGACAGGAGCACAGCTGTCCAGAGCAGGAGGAAGTGGGCTCAGCCAGCCTGTGATAGACTCAACTTGCCTGCAGAGAGCAGCTCTCTGTTGCCACACGTGTGTCTTGGACTTATGGGAGTAGTGAGGTAACCCTGTACCTTCTTTGTCTTTAGTCATGGGACATTTTTTTTCGCAACACCAATGCCGGAGCCCCTCCGGGCACTGCCTACCAGAGCCCCCTTCCCCTGAGCCGAGGCTCCTTGGCTGCCGTGGCCCATGCACAGTCCCTGGTGGAGGCACAGCCCAACGTGGACAAGCTCGTGGAGGACCACCTGGCGGTGCAGTCTCTCATCAGGGCATATCAGGTAAGCTGGGTGCTGACTGTCCACGCGGGAAAGGATGCAGTGTTCCTTGGGCCGTGCCTTGTGGCACCATCAGCCTTTCTAAGTGTATGTTGTCATTTAACTTTTACCTCCTGAGATACTAGATACTTTTTCCCTGCTTTGGGGTCTTAGGGAGGCAAAAAACAAATATACAAGAGAAAAGGAACCAGGCTAACTCTTTTTGAGAAAATCCTCCGGTGCCTTTAATGCCTGCCCTATAAATAGGTCCTTATTTCTTTTCCTAAGTTGGCAAGAAAGATCTGTGGGCAGGGAAACCAAGTCAGTCCCTGGGCATCAAGGAGAAGTGCTGCCCACACAGCAGTGAGCGGAGGTGGGGAGGGGTGGTCCTGCTGAGTGGGTTGATGCCTTTCTCTGTTGCTAACAACTGAAGAGAAGATAAACATGTAGAGTTTGGGGAATGGAGTCAGAGAGAGGCAGGTGAGGGGGGCAGCTGAGCCCGCGGAGAGTGGGTGAGGGGCAGGGGAATTCTTGCCAGAGGCATTCTAGTCAGTGGCCTGCCTCACTGCGTGAGCATTGAGCAGAACGGGGCTTTTCGTCCCTGTCCTTTGTCAGAGCACAATAACCCAGGCTTTTCTAGGATGTCTACCTGGTATGGGGGGCGGGGAGCCCAGAGTTCAGACCTTAAGGCCCAATCCGTGATAGTTCTAAGGCGTACAGGTGGAGACGAGCAAGCCCATGCATGCCTTCTGGAAGCTCAGCCAGGTCCCTGCCACCTCTCTCCCATAGCTGCATAAGTGACAACAAGGGGACTCATGCCCCTGGATTTGCCTTCCTCTCTCACACTTTGGTTTCTGATGGCGCAGGCCATTTCCTCTGCCAGCAGGGCCAGCGGTGCAGGTGTCATAACAGGGCAGGATAGAGAAGGCCCTGGGTCTGTGGTCCCTCGTGCCATGGTCTGGCAGGTAAGGCTCTCTCCCCAGGGCAAGCGTATGCTGCCTTAGAAAGGAGATGCACGGAGTTTTGTAAATGCAGCAGCCCTGTACTTTAAAGTGCTATCCACAATGGACATTTCCATAGGTAAGAGGCACAGTTGGTGCTTCCTAACCATTGCCTGCATGCAGCTGGCCCCGGGAATAAATTTAACCTGATTTTTCAGTGACTTAGCAGCTACTCCCTTTCTCAAATTGCCAGCAAGAAATTGTGAATAAAATATCCAAAACTGAAAGAAACTTAAAATTGGAAGGGATTTTCTTTCTTCTTATGTTTTTTAAATAGTTTAAATTAGATGCGTTAAGTCTGTGGTGTAGCAGGGTTTTTTGTTCTAACTGCTGTGTGCTGACCTCAGCAGCACCAGGACCAGAGCCCTCACTCCTCAGGCACACCTTCTCTTAGTATATGATAAATTCTCTCAGTATATAATAAAGGCACACATTCACCTTAGTAAGATGACTCCTTCTCTGGACCCCTCCATCAAGGCCAACACCCAAGCCTTCATTTTCCTCCACAGGGAAATCTTTATGTTTTAAACTGATGTAGGCCTCACATTGGAGTAAGAATTCCCCAACATGGCTCATTTCTGTTTATCTAGGGAAACTGTGTAAGGATCCTGAGAAATGGATCCTTTCAGACTGCCCCAGTTTATCATAACCTGAGAAGTTTATCCCTTCTTTACAAAAGTGCATTTATGCATAATAGTGCTTTTAACATAAACTGTTCTAAGACTTTTTAAAACTAATTTTGTTGTATGGGTTCATTGGTGCTGTGTTCCTCTTTGGGAAAGGTTCGCATGAAGTATAACTCTTTACCCCTCCCCACAGCTCGTTGGATCTGCTTAATGACTTACTTGTGTTATTGCTTCCAGGTCAGGGGTCACCACATTGCAAAACTTGATCCTCTCGGAATTAGTTGTGTAAATTTTGATGATGCTCCAGTAACTGTTTCTTCAAACGTGGGTGAGAATTAATCTGTAAATGCTAATTTTAATGTAATTTTACTTTTTTTTTTTTACCCCTTCCCTCTTTTTTTTCTCCTGTCCTTTTGTGTGTGTCCTTCCCTCTCATCGTTGGCCCATTCATAGATACGAGGGCACCATGTAGCACAGCTGGACCCCCTGGGGATTTTGGATGCTGATCTGGACTCCTCCGTGCCCGCTGACATTATCTCATCCACAGACAAACTTGGTGAGGGTCTGAGAGCAGTCAGCTGCGTTGCTTGAGCTCCTCTCGCTGTGCCATGGCCTGTAGTAGCCAGGATGTCCAGGCAGGAGGGAAAGGCTTTTAAGTTTCCTTTTGTTCTGATCACTTGAAATTAATTGGTATTGCAGCCTTAGTGTGTTTTGGGCAAGTTATTTTTATCCCATTTTTTCAGCCAGATTGTCTTAGTCTCAAAATTGGAAAATAAAATTTTGGACAGATAGGTTTTTGGCACAGGGACAAAGCTTGTCCACCTGGGGCAGGTGGATCACAGGTACTTCCGAGAATTGTTCTTTTGGCTTCAGCTTTCCAAATCTCAGTGTAGCACCTCCTTCAACAAGGCCTTGCTCAGGAACTGCTGTCACAGCCATCATGTTCCGAAGCCCCATGTGGCCTGCCTTTGGAGGCCATTTGTGTCCCTTAGGGGGCAAATTCCAGAGCAAGTTATGTAGTTTGGGTCTCCTGATTTGTAATTGCTGGTGATCACACCAAGGAAACTTTGGAAGGCATTCCCACAGCATCAGGAGGCCAGGGCCTTTGGGAGGTGCATGTGTGGATTATAATTTGGGTTTTGTCACAGTCGCCAGAAGATATTCCCACCTGCACCCCCTCCTTGTTATGAGGTGAGGTGGGTGTTGTGGCTGGGCTCTTACTCGCAGTTGCTTTGCAGAGTTAATCTGCTTTGTGTCACTGTGCTGCTAACCTGTACTAAAGAAACGATGACGTGACTAATTTTGAAATGGCCAGGGTGTTCACAATAGGCGCAGTGCATGCTGATGAAATTGATTATCACTTACCTGCCTAATACTGCTCTTGGGGAGGGAACGAAATTAGCCTCTTTGCAGGCACTTTGCAGGAATGGTACAGAAAAACAGACTAAGGCTCTGCGGTACCCAGATGTGTTTACAGGCATTACCAAATTATGACTAGGCGATCAGACATTAATCAAGTAAAGTTAGACATCAAACATCATTGGTTCTGGAATTGGCGTTGATGGTTTGTAATCACTCATTTGTCTTGATTCAAAAACACTCCTAGGTGATGTAATACAAGGTTTCCTCCATGTCATACTAGCCCATTTGCAGATTTAGGAAAGAAATTTAGAGAAATCCTCTTGAATCTTAATGAGTCAGGCCAGTTCACATTGTAGACTGGGTGTGAGATGCACCCTTCTGCTTAGTGGTGACAACTTTGTGCTCCCAAGAAGTGGGCCTGTCTTTTGCAGTGTCCCGAGGAGGTTTTAGAGCCTTTTTCCTACACCTCACCCCTTAGTGTAGAAACCCTCCCCCCCAGAATCCCCAGTCCCATCACAGCCTGTCCACCCTGAGCCTCCCCAGCCCCCTGTGCTCACCGCCCCCAGAGCCTTCCAGACCTGCACGGTCTCCTCCAGGTGCTCAGGATAGGGCGATCCCTCCCGGCTGCTGGACTCACGTCTCTGATGAAGAGCACAGGGACCTGCACCTGGGAGCCACCCCTACAGAGGAAAACCTCCCTCTGTAGTCAGGCAAGGTAGGGGAGCCACAGAATGCTCTTTTTCCATGTGTAGCAAAACAGTCGAACAAGAAAAGAACAGCTGGGGTGACTGGTTTGCCCTCTCCTGCCCAAACATGCGTTATCTCAGCTCCTCTTCCCAACTCTGCACGTCGGAATTACCTAAGGAGCACTAACGTTATCTTCTGTCCTCTTTCAGACTAATCAGATTAAGGGGCACATCGCCAGGTGATCCCAAACCAGTGTAGTCTTTGAAGGGTGAGAAACCCCAAGGGCTGTCAACAAACTCAGCCCCTAGTTTCCCATCTCTGCAGTGGCCGAGGCAGGGCCAGAATCTGTTTATCCTGCCTCTGTGGTTCTTCCCAGGCCATCGCCTTCTGGAATAGCATCCCCGGGTATTTGTGTTTCTGTGAGATTTGTGGTTCCAGGTTCAACAACAACATGGTGGGGTGAGAGGGCCAGGGGACTTTATAAACCATGAGGCTAAAGAGCACAGAAGTGGCCTCAAATCTTCCTGAAATCCTTTGAGGAAGAGAGACTTTTCACCTCTCTGGCAGGGAACCCTTTGGAACCACTAACAGAGAGTCAGGAAGCAGTCTCCACTTTGTGAGACAAAGGTGTGTTTTAATCCTGTGGATTTGAAATCCTGTGACCTAAAAATTGCAATAAATTCTTTCTTTGGGTGCAAAAAATGGAAATAGTGTAAGCTTAGTATACATTTGAATCTGTAGAAAAACTGATCTTGAACTCTCACCCTTGATATGTGCAGGTCTTCAAGAAACTAACAGGTAGATGTGACCACTAGACAGTTGGTGGAACACTTGAAGATCCATCATCTCATTCCATCCTCACAGCTTGGACTCTGGAACTGTACTCCCTGGATTAGAATCCCAGCTCTGCTGTTACTGACTGTGTGACCTTGGGCTAGTTGCTTAACCTCTCTGTACCTCAGACATCATATCTGTAAAAGCAGGGGTAATGATACCTGACTCCTAAGGTGGTTTCAAAATGAAATAAACTCCGTAGAGTAATAGTCCCTGGAGCTTTACTAAGTTCTGTGAGTGAGAGTTAATGTGCTTATTAACAATCTTTTGAGATGAGCAGTTGCCGAACTCTCTGGTAATGAGATAAACTCAGAAACTGAGAGGTCAAGCAAGAAGGCCAGGATCACACAGGAGTTAGTAGTGGTGAAGACTGGGCTATACCCGAATGATAAGGAAGCAACATAGCATCTCATAAAGGAACTTGTAAACTAAGAAGGGAGCATTCTGTGTGGGGGGGTGGGGAGGTTTGGGGCCCACCAGAACTGCTCATCAGCTTAGGAATGGGGCAGTGAGCTACCCGTCCTGCTGCACAGTATACGGGAGTGGGCTAAGTGGCCATGCAGTCAACCTGTGTGTAGACTGGGTTCAGGGGCCATTTGTGGTGGTGTCCCATGTCACATAACATCTTTTTAGAGAGCTAAGATTGTTCCCATGCCTCTACTTAGTCCCCTTCCTGCCTCCCTGTGAATGCAGGCACAGTTTTTCCCTCTCTTTGGAGAAATGTCACACCCATATGTTTGAACACAGCCCTTGGTGTTTCCAGCAAAGCATGTTCTACCCATTGTTGGAAAAACTCCGGGTGGGGGGCAGCAATGGAGGGCAGGAGTCGTCGGCAAAGCCGTTCCGAAAGGACACTGAGGATACTGTCCTGAAAACACTTTCAGGGCACCCAGGTGGCAGGCTGATTTGGTTGGCAGTGCAAGCAGGGGCTTCTGTCTACCCTGAGTTTTTTAAATAAAGCGTAATAGATGCTATGGTTTCCACTGAGTTCTTGACCTTTTCTGACCACTTCGGAAGGGTTGGGAAACGCTGGCCTATCCGTTCTCAGAAATTCTCCTGGTCCCTGAAGTAAGAGGGGGAGAGAGCATTAAAAATTAGGTTTTTGCCAGTTATGAGAAACTCAGCAACACAGAACTCCTGAATAGTCCCAGGATGTTGGGATTCATCATCAGATGTTGTGTGCACATAGAACTTGTTATGAATGCAAAAAAAATATTGTTGAGATGATGGGTTATTGGTTATTTTCATTTAAAATTTAAAAAATTAATTTAGGAACAGTTTCTCAGTTAGATGTGAGTCATGTTCCATAATCATGCAGGTGATAGCTGGCTGGACCTGAGATACCTTTTTCCATGAAGTGTTAGGTTGGGGGCCAGGTCCAGGCGAATCCCCAGAAGCGCATCTTAATTTGTGCTGGATTGTACTGTAGGCCCTATTTCCCTTGGGAAGGAGGGTTGAGAATTCCAACATGAAATGCCTTGAGTACGTATTTCCCATCACCCACGCTCCATAGTGAGGTTCGTTGGCACCAAACCTGCAGACCTGTAGAATCCGGCACCTAGTGAGGTTCAGTGGGTTCCTTTCCAATATCCTGCATGGATCTGGTTGGGGTGGGGAGTGGTGGCAGCCCAAGGTCTCCTGGTAGGGCTCCTAGGGAGGCATTTCCTGGCTGGCCTTTAAAGAAGGGTCATGGGTTGGGGTGCCAAGGTAGATACAGGTATATATTACAAAACACCAAAATCAGGGTGTTATTCATGAAAAGGTCTAGACAAGTGGGTCCCATGGGATTTGTTTTCCACTCACTGCTTAATTAGAAACAGGTTGGCTTGCAGACTTAACTAAGATTATGTGCTGTTTTTGCCTTAAGGTTTGCATTCTATGCTAGTCATCCATTACTTATTTAGTTTGGGTGAAGGAGGAAAGTTTCCAGCCCAAGATGTAGAAAGTTCCCGTTAACTCTTGCCCTCAGTTTTCTCTTATTTTTGAAATACAGTGTTTGAGTTAGATTCCCACTTAAAAATGCCATTGTTTGTGGTTTCTGTATAAATTCTATATATAACTTCTCACAGTGACCAAAAATGATTGAGATGTACTTTAATGTGAGATTTAAACATAATTTAAGAAGAATTAAAAACATTCTGTAAATAAATGGGAGGAAAGTGTGAAACTTCTCTTGTTTTACCACTGATGCTTAGAAATTCCTACTACCAATTTTAGGAAATGAACTTGAGTTGTTAAAAAGTCAATTTAAAAGTCCAAAAATAAGGCAGAATTTCAGCTACTTAAATGAATTCTTGCCTCTGTCCTACTACCTACTGTCGTTAACAGCACGGTAAGCAGTGACAACATTCCCACGTGTCCCCCTGACCTTCCAGGGCTCTCAGGTTTGCTCCCTTGATGGCTGAGAAGAATAAGCTAAAATAGAGTTGATTTTTAATCAACTTTTATAATTTCAGAGTGACAGAGAACAGTTCATTTAGCCAACATTGATTGTTTCATGCCGTGCGCTTTGCTGCAGATAATTGAGGACCAGGAGATGAGGTTGCCTAAGTGACTCAGGAGGGCGGAGCTGAGCTAATAATTAAGGTCATGCCTACGGGGGTGGAAGTCACAGAGGGTACGATTACCCTCAAGGGGAATGAGACCTGGACCAAGCAGGCACCTGACATTTGAGAGAGTTCTTTTTCTTTCTTTTTTTTTTTTTAAATTACGTTCCAGAGAGAGTAGAACGGGTCAGTCTCCACGAGTGGAGAAAGAGCTGTGAGGGTTCCTTGACTAGATGCTCAGGAATGGGTAAACCAAGTCACACCTAGCTCCCAGTGGTGTCACATTCCTGTCTTTTGCCAGCTGTGCTTCACTTAGAAGGACTGTGGCCAGATCTCTGTCAGCTCTCTGTCTCCTCCAGCATAGCACCTGACTCCTCAAGAAGTAATCATTAAAAATGCTTCAAAGCACCCAGGTGCTAGAAATCTCTGTGCTTTTGGTAGATGGTGACAATCAGAATATCTTCTATTTTTCTCTTCTTTGGTTTTAGTCTTTTTTTTTTTTTTTGCCTTTTATTTTAAAAATACAAAAAAAGATAGAAATAAAAGCACCCAGTACCTAGAATATAAACATTTTACCACATTGCCTGTAGATTTTTTTTTTTTAAACAAGAATGAACATTTGAGGTTCCCTTTGAGGCCCTCCCCTGTGTGGGTCCTTTCCTGGGGCTCTGGAGTGATGAATGTACACTGTGGAGCTCCATGGGGGTGCCGATGGCTACTTGACATGGTCTCGTGTCTTGATTCTGAAGACTGAAGGAGAAAAGTAAGATTCTTCATCCTCGCCTTAAGCAAAGCATTGACATTCTTGTATAGGACTTAAGTATTCTGTCATCTTAAGGGCAGCTTGACTCTGAGGTCTTTGGTGGATCATGCTATTGTCCCATGGGGGAAGGAGGCAGAGCTTTACCCAGTGTGCCTCGCCAGCATGTGGGTCCTACAGCCCCTGCAGGAGCCCTGGAGAGGAGGCCTGCTTTTTGGGGTCATTTCTGAGTCAGAGTTCTTAGCACTGGCTTCAGTGGAGGTACTCAACCATCAGCCCTCCTTGCACCCCTGTTGCCACCTGCCTTTCTGACCCTATTCCCCAGGCCCATGCACCCAGGCAGCAAGGGTCAGGAATGCACTTCATGTATCCAAATAAACATCTTGATCATCACCCTGGCCAAGAGGACTTTTTGGTATGGTAGAAGTCCACTGGAAAGTTCGCAGGTAGAAGGAAATATACAGTCTGCAGATACAGCTGTGGCTCTTGGGTTGTTTTTAGTCACCAAGTTCTTCTGTTCTAGTTTGCCTTCTTGTGAGGGGAGACCAAGGCTCCCTTGCATTCTTTAGGATTCTTAGGATTTAGAGTTTAATCTACTGCCTGAATCTAGTCCTGAGAAATGGCTACTCTAAAAATTAGGCTTTTTCATTTTCTTTGCCTCAATTTTTCATCCCAGAGTAGTCTAGATTGGGTGTATATAACTTCCCAGGAGTGCCTGTGTCAGCTACTTCTTGAGGCTAGGGAGACGAGAAGCTCTCAAACGACGCTGCCTGATGGCTTCCCAGTGTCAGGGGTGCAGTCTCCCCTCCTTCTGATTCAACTTATTCCAGCTGTTCTATGAATAATTTCCATGTTTAACAAAATAGCTCTCAGGAATTGATCCCCTGACCCTGTAACCTACCCACTTCTCCTTTGGTGTGTGTGTGTGTGTGTCCCTGTGACAGTGTTTGTGCTGTTTCTGTGGTAATGGTGTAGGGTTTTGGTATTTTGGTTGTTTTTAAACTAACTCTCACCTGTCTTTTTCCTTCTGCGCCCACCCATGCTACCCCACTCTGCCTCTCAGATCTTGCAGTGTTCAAGGAACGACTTCGAATGCTAACAGTAGGAGGTATGAAAATAATGAGCCTTTCGCCTTTCCAGAGTTGAGGACTTCATTTGAATAGGATGTGCAACTTTTCCTGGCATGCAATTTGGGGAAAGTTGACACAACTTCTGCCAAGTGTTTTTAAGTTTGTTAATTGTCCTGACATATGTTTTCCCTTCATTTAGTTATTAACCAATAAGTAGAGCTACTTATATGGTGTCATTTTGTTTCTGTCCATTTTGTGTGCTAAAGAGCATTTTTCATCGGCACTTGTGCTTCACCATTGCTTCACTGTGAGCTTCCATCTTCAGCATAGCTCACCTTAAGCTTCTGCTGCAGCCACCTGGGGACCTGAGGCCACATTCAGCTCAGCATGGTGGCTTGTCCTGTGCTGCGACTTTGACTAGACTCTGGATTTTTCCAGATTCTGCTTCCTCAGCACTTTGGATGAGATTTCCAAAATGTTCTATGTTTGAAGGGTAACCGAAGTGTTAATAAAAACTTGCCAGGAACCCTTAACGAGCCTTGCTTTTGAGCAGAACACCTTTGAGGAATTCAGAGTTGAGGTGCTGGAGGAACATCTGCCGGTCTTCCACCTCAGTGGCCAGTCTCTTCCTTCCACTCTGGCTACTTTAAGCAGTTCTCTTTTTCCTCCACCTTTACTGATAATACCTGGAGACTCAACTTTATAACCAAAATTTTTGTTTGGAGATCATTATAGAGTCATATGCAATTATGAGAAATAGCAGATCTTGTAGCCTTTGGCCAGTTTCCCCAATAGTAATCTTGTAAAGCTGTAGTAAACATTGCACCGGGACATTGCATTGACTCTGAACATCCACCACTGCAAGGATCCCTTCTGTTGCCCTTTTATAGCCACATGCATTTCCCTCCTAGCCCACTCACCACATTTAATCCCTGGCAACCACTGTCGTGTTCCATTTCTGTAATTTCGTCATTTCAGTAATGTTATACATGTGGAATCACAGTATGTAACCTTTTGGGATTGGCATTTTCCAGTCAGCATAATTTTTTAGAGATTGATCCAGGTTGTTGGTATATATCAATAGTTTGTTCCTTGCCAGGCACAGTGGCTCACACCTGTAACCCTAGCACTCTGGGAGGCCGAGGCGGGAGGATCACCTGAGGTCAGGAGTTCAAGACCAGCCTGAACAAGAATGAGACTCCCATCTCTAGTCAAAATAGAGAAAATTAGCTGGACATGGTGGCATGCACCTGTAGTCCCAGCTACTGAGGAGGCTGAGGCAGGAGGATTGCTTGAGCCCAGGAGTTTGAGATTGTGGTGAGCTATGATCACGCCACTGTACTCTACCTGGGGTGACAGAGTGAGACACTGTCTCAAAAAAAAAAAAAAAAAGTTTGTTCCTTTTAATTGCTGAGTAGTATTCCATGGTGTAGCTTCACCACAATTGTTTTAACCATTCACCTGTTGAAGGATTAGATTGTTTCCATTCTTTGGCTAATAGGGTCTTTTGCAGAGCAAAAGTTTTTAATTTTGATGATGTCTAATTTATCAATTTTCTTATGGATCATACTTGGCAGCAAGTCTATGAACTCTTTCCTTAGCCCTAGGCCCCAAAGATTTTCTCCTGCGTATTTTTCTGAAGGTTTTTTTTTCTAAAAGCTTTTCATTTTATTGCTTTGGCATTTTACATTTAAATCTATGATCCATTTTGAGTAAATTTCTGTGTAAGGTATGAAGTTTACATCACGATTCTTTTATTGGTATTTTTATATTTTTGCCTAGGGATGTCCAGTTGTTCTGGCACCAGTAGCTGAAATGTCTGTCCTTTAGTGAATTGCCTTTGCACCTTTGTCAAAAATTAGTTGGACTTATTTGTGTGGATCTATTTCTGGATTTTCTGTTCTTTTCCTTTCATTTGTATGTCTGTCCTTCCACCGGTACCACACTGTTTTGATTACTGTAGTTACTGAACTTTATCTTCCATTTTCAAAATTGTTTTGGCTAGTCTAAGGCCTTTTTCTTTCCATATAAATTTGAGAATAAGCATGTCTATGTCTACATAAAATCTTGCTGACGTGTTTTTTGTTTTTGTTTGTTTTTGAGACAGAGTCTTGCTCTGTTGCCCAGGCGGGAGTACCTTGGTACAATCATAGCCCACTGCAGCCTCAAATTCCTGGGCTCAAATGCTCCTCGCACCTCAGCCTCCCATAGTGCTGGGATTATGGGTGTGAGCCACTGCCACTGGCCCCATGCTGACATTATGATAGGAATTGTTTTAAACATAGAGATCCATTTAGGGAGAAGCAATGTTTTTACTATTTCCTTCCAATCCATGAGCATGGTATGCCTCTCCATTTGTTTCATTCATCAGCTTTTTGTAGTTTTCAGCATAAAAGTTCTATACATGTTTTTGTTAGATTTATGCTTGAGTGTTTTTTCTTTTAATTTTGATGCCCACGTATTCATTGGTAGTAAATAGAAATACAATTGACTTTTGTGTTTATGTTGTATCCTGAGACCTTGATGAGCTCATCTATTCTAGGACTTTTTTATGTAGATTCCTTAGGATTTTCTATACAGACAGTCAGGTCATCTGAAAATAGGAAATTATTTCTTCCTTTCCAATCTGTCTGTGTGCCTTTTATTTCCTTTTCTTGCCTTATTCCAGTAGTTACAACTTTCAGCACCATGTTGAATGAGAGTGGCAAGAGTGCCCTATTGCGCTATGCCCTATTCCTGATCTTAGGGTATAAAAGCATTCAGCCTTTCACCATTAAATATAATCTAGCTGTAGATTTTTTTGTAGGTGCTTTTCATCAAGTTGAGGAAATTCCCCTGTATTCCTATTTTTATATTTTTTATTATGAATGGGTATTGAATTTTGTCAAACTTTTCTATATCTATTGATATGGTCATATGATTTTTCTTTAATGTGGAAGATTTAGTGATACTGTAGTAGATTGTATTGATTGATTTTTGTATATTCAACCAGCTAGAATTACTAGAATAAACTTCATTTGGTCGTGGTATATAATTATTTTTATATATTGCCGTATCTATATATTTTACGTCTATATTCATGAGGAATATTGCTCTATAATTTTCTCTTTTTGTACTGTCGTTGTCTGCTTTTCTTATCGGGGTAGTTCTGTCTTCATAAAATGAATTGAGAAGTGTTCCTCGTATTCTGTTTTTTGAAAGAGAGTCTATAAATTGGTGTTATTGCTTCTTTAAACATCTTAATAGGATTTTCCATAAAAATCATCTGGGCTTAGATATTTCACTTTCAAGAGCTTTTTGTTTATTAGATTTTCTTCTTAGTCATAGAGCTGTTCAAATTAACTGTTTCATACTGCGTGAATAATGGTAGTTCGTGTTCTTCTAGAAGTAGTTTATTTCATCTAAGTTGTCAAATGTCTGTAGAGTTGTTCATAGTGTTCCTTTATTATCTTTTTGATATCTGGAGGATCTTTATTGAGATTCTGTTTCGTTCCTGGTACTGATGATTTTTGTACTCTTTTTTTCGTTGTCAGTCTTGCAAGAGGTTTTTCAATATTATCAATCTTTTCAAAGAACCAGCTCCTTGTTTTATTGATTTTTCTCTTATTTTCCTGTTTTAAATTTAATTAATTTCTGCTCTTTATTATTTTCTTACTTCTATTTGTTGGTTTTTGTTTGTTTGCCTCTTATTTTTTCCTATTTTTCTAGATTCTTGGGGTGGGTACTTAGGTTATTGATTGGAGACCTTCCCTTTTTCTGATGTATGCATTTGCTGCTATAAATTGTCCTCTCAGTACTGCTTTACCTGTCCTACAAAGTTTGATATGTTATATTTTCATTGAGTTTGATGTATTTTTTAATATCCCTTGATACTTGTTTAGTTTGCTATTGTTTTGAGATTTTTTTGTTATCTTTCTACTATTAGTTTCCAGTTTGATTTCACTGTGATTGGAGAATGCACCCAGTATGATTTTAATTCTGCTGAGTTTGTTGATTTTTTTTTTAATGGCCCAATATATTATCTTGGCATATGTTCCATGGGTACTTAAAAAGAATGCTATTGTTGGAATGCTGTTGTTGAGTGGAGTGTTCTATAAATGTTGATTAGATCCTGTTGGTTGATGGTTGTTGAGTTCTTCTATATCCTTGCCAATTTTCTGTGTAGTGTTTCAACCAGTTGTTGAGAGAGGGATATTGAAGTCTTCAAGTATAAATGTACAATTTGTCTATTTCTCCTTTTAGTCCTGTCAGGTTTTGGTTCACATATTTTGTAGCTCTGTTGTTTGGTATGTACACATTTAGGATTGCTATGTCTTCTCAGTAGTTTGATCCTTTTATCATGATCTAATGTCCCTCTGAAGTCTACTTTATCCTATATTAATATAGTCATTGCTACTTTCATTTGACTAATGTTCGTTTACATGAT
>RJWJ010013807.1:0-39598 GCA_004363605.1 Indri indri | reverse complement strand
TGCTGGAGCAGTGGCCGAGCGTGGGACCGTAAGCATTCCCAGGTTGTCCTCTCTGCTTCCAGCAACCTCTCTTCCACCTTGCCAACCTGCACTGAGGTTCCCTGGCACTTTCAGAGACCTCTGAGTGAGATTTCCTATTCTAAGGAGGTGTAAATCTCATTTCAGGGCAGCCTGTCAGGCGTGGCTATGTAGACTGACATGCGGTATCATGACAGTAGATGAGGTTTAGACCCAGCCTGGCTGCCACAGCTCAGTGATTTTAGGAAACTACAGACCTCACCCTGCCTCCGTCTTCTCATCAGTCAAATGAGGATGACAACATCTGTTCATCCTTCATATAAAGCAATTGTTAAAAACAAATGTGATCGTGGCAATGGCATTGGTTAGCTGTTACGAGTGCCGTATATTTTCCAAAACACATTGTTACATCTTCTAGAAACAGAAATGGAGAATCATGATTATTGATCTGTTCATTTTGAGTTAAAAAATATTTCATACTCTTTTCTTTCTTCCAACAGATTATTCAAATCTCACCTATATCACTAAATGGCTTCATGTTTTTCTTTCTTATGTGAAGTCTTGCTGTAGATAGATTAGCTCAATAGTTATCTAATCCCTGGGCCAAAGGTCTAAGGTTGGAGATCAGTGAAATAAATTCAGCCTGCAAACAAAATTCATTCCAACTCACGTGGTCTTGCTGCTGTGTTTTAAACTTGAATTAGCTAACAATGAAAACTAAGATTTCCAGATTTATTCAAAATATCAGAATATCTGGCCTAATTCCCACATGGTAACAACTGTTTGATCTGGAATAGCAGCTGCCCCCTTAGATAGGGCACATGAGGTTGAGTTTGCCACAGTCACCACCATTCCCTATTGTGCCTCTCACTGAGGCCAGGTATCAGTCGCGGTTTATCATCTGCTCTTGCGAATCCATTCTGCTCTCTCAAATTGTCTGGAACCTCAAAGTCTTTTGAATCTATCATCTCGTGTTTTCAAAAGTGCCAGATTAATGTCCCGGCCAAGGGACCCAAAGGCATATGTTTTTAGGTGGCATAGACTTGTGGTGCTCTCAACTGTTTGAGTTGGTTCAGGCACTAGGACCCATGGGCCTGAAGGGCTAATAGGCTATTTGCAGACTTTAAGACTCAGCTTCAAGACATCCTCATATACTTGTATATGTTGGTCCTGTCTATGAGTCGACGGTGCCCTAAAGCATTCACCGCATGAATGTCTTTGGGGCCGGTGCTACCTTGGGAGAGTCTCCCACGTCTTTCTCTGTTTCCTTATTCCTATTGCCAGTGGTCATGATTAGCACCCTCTTCTTATCCCTGGAATATTGCATCAGTGGTCTTTTTGCATCATCTCTTTCTGCTCCAATTCATATGCTTTACTGGAACCCAAGTTAATCTTCTACCAAAACAAGTATAAAATATAATCTTCTCTCTCCTTCAGTTATAAACCCCTGCTGTTTACTCCTTCCTAGAGGATAAAGTCCAAGTCCCTTGTGAAAGACCTTCACCTATCTAACCCTGCACCACTGCTCTGCCCCTGTCCTCCCCCACAGCCTGGGTCCCTCACAGTCCTGCACGTGAGCGTGGCTGTCCGCGAGGACAGGTTTGCACCATCTCTCACGCCAGCCTGGAACACGCTACTCATGGTCCTCAGACCTTTGGGCTTCAAAGACCAGTACGTTTTTTTTAAATGTGGGAAATGTGTGTTGTTTTTGTTAGGCCAAGTAAGAGAGAATATAAATGATAATAATACCATCTATTTTTACCTTGGTTTCATAAGAGAAAGAAAAACAGCAAAACCCCAAAAGTAGAAAGTACATCATCTCAAACCAAAGTTTGTTTAAGCTGGATAAATTTAGCTTTCCGAAAGACTTATTGCCTTGCCCTTGTTTTCCTCATTTCCCGTCAGTCTAGTGAAAGTTTGACTACCAGCACCTGTTCTGGGCTTGCTTTCGAGACCCATTAACTGACAAATCTTTTCCTTTCTAGAAAATTCTCACCCATCCTTCAAGATCAAGTTTGAGTGCTGCTTCTTGAGTGGAGTCCTCCCTGACTCCCCAAGGCAGAGGTAATCCCTATTCCCTTGTTTATATCCTCATTACAGAATCATGTACATGGATTTTTGACGAGGTTTCTTGGGCACATGGAAGAAGGCATCACTAAAGCCCCTTAAAAATCTTCTTAAACACTCTCTTCTCTCAAATTTCCATTCCCTGTGGCAGCTGCTCTCCCTCATTCTCTCTTTAAAAAACTTCTTCAGCCTTTCTGGGCTCACTTCTACACCCGTCTGATATAAACGTGCACTGGAGGAGAGCACAGTGAAAGCTATGTCTGTTCTCAGCCTGAACAGCAAACCACGTGCCTCAAGCAGGTCTTTAATGCAGTGTGACATTGATCTACTACTCAAAGTACTCAAGGTCTGGAGCCCCAAGTGACCTGCGAGGTATGTGGGGCAGAAAGATCACAGGTACACACACACACATACACGCACAGAAACACACATTGGCTTTTTATTGTTGTTGTTGTTTTTGAGACAGAGTCTCGCTCTGTCACCCGGGCTTGAGTGCAGTGGTGTGTGATCACAGCTCACTGCAACCTCCAACTCCTGGGCTCAAGTGATTCTCCTGCCTCAGCCTCTCACGTAGCTGGGACTACAGGTATGCATCACCCACTATTTTTGGTAGAGATGGGATCTCACTCCTACTCAGGCTTGTCTTGAATTCCTGACCTCAAGCAATCCTCCCCCTCAGCCTCCCAGAGTGCTAGGATTACAGGCGTGAGCCACCACACTCAGCCTAACTTTAAGGTTTTTCTGAGGTCCCCCTGGCCATATTGTTTTTTTTAATGAAACAATGAATAAATGAGTAAATAAAGGTTCTACAGCCAGTGGTGACACAGTCCATAAGATGCCACTGTTCAGTTGTTGGGGAAAATTCTTTGTCCAGTTTGATACTTTTCCTGTTACTATAACTGAGTCTCCACATTCTCTAGAATGAAGATAAAGCATTTTTAAGACATCTGGGCAACTTCAGCAGAATTTGCAGCCCAGACATGACAGGAGCTGCACTGCTGAGGTGTGGGTGGGTCATGCTTTCTCTAAGCCCAAGTAAGAGGCAGGGGTTTTTGATGGTGGAACAGTGTGGGCCCTGATGTGCTTGCCAAATGGGCTTGGTGTGCACAGGCTACACCCAGTGCTTTTGGTGCGTGTCCTATGACCTGTCTGGCCAGACGCCCTGTTTGTCAGCCCAGGTTGAGAGATCAGAGAGGAGCAGGAAGGTGACTGCAGGGGCCATGTTGCTTTTGGCCTGGGGACCTGACAAGTCACACCACCTGTACTGTGGAGTTCCTAGAAGGTGCCTACTGCTCAGCCAGACTGCTTGGGGATAAATGGGGTCTTGTGCCTGCTACACACACCAAGGAAGCCATGGCTTGACTAGTGAGCAGTGAAATTCTGGGAAAATTCAGGCCCTCTGTGTTCTTTCCTCTTTTGCAAACCACGGGCACCATAGGTTCTCTGGGGGTTCCTTCACTGTGTCCAACCTGCTCTCTGTCTGATTGGGAAAGGGCTGCCAAGCCGCACCTCATGGCATGGAGGTAAGACCAAACCATCGCAGAGTGTGAGCAGCCTGCTTTAAGGCTGTCCCTGAGTTGCTCCTGTGTGTTTCATGACTTCTTGGGAATTTACAGGATGTTCACAGAATCCAATCTGTCCTTCAGATGCTTGAGATGAGAAATAGACTTCCTCTCCTTTAAGAATTCATTATTTCTCCCCTTGGGCCATTTGCTCAGGAGCAGAAATATCACATTCTATTCCCAAAGAAGTGTCATGGTAACCTTATGATGAAAATGTAAGAGACACACTGTGTTGGGCTGAGATTCTGCAGGTGGCATTCAGGTAGGGATCAGGCTGGTGGAAATGATCGTGGGAGACCAGGGCCTTTCTCCTTGCACGACGAGCTAGATCTTCCTGTGCCTTATTGCTATTATGGTCTGGTTTTAGCTTTCGTTTTGTTTGTTGGATAGGTGAAAAGGCCAGTTGGAGGAAGAGCAGGATGTTCAGTCTTTATCAGGCATTACCTGGTTCGAAATGTAGCCACTGAAAGAAGCAATATTTTTTGGCCAGCTTCTCGGAGGATAAGACAGTGTGTGGGTGACGGACACGGCCCAAACGCAGGCCTTTCACAAATAATCTGCCTGCTTCTCTGATGCTCTGGTCATTCTGCAGCCCTTGGCTGTCCCCCTGGAGGCCAGCTGTCCCCTGGACACTGAGCTGCTCACCTAGGCCAGCCACCCGAGACTTCTGATGGCCTTTGTCGTGTCTTTTCTCTCCCGTCCTGCTCCATCCGCCTGGCTTCCACGTATCTCCAGCCTGTACGCAAACTCCTTTCATTACTCTGGTCCAGCCCTTAAACTCCCAGGCAGATCGTTCTTGTGTAATTCCTTACAAGTGTTCTCCTTCCTGGGGTGCTTGGGCCTCACCACAGGGATGAGTCAGGGCACGTTACCCACAGCTTCCCAGAGACTTACCCTGCATGTGTGTGGCTCCTTCAACCTCCTTCCTTCCTCACCTGTGGGAGTTAGACTTTGGGGGACCTTGTGCCTAATCCCTGAATGTAATGGAAGTTTCAGTAGAATGAAAACAGGACTGAGTTGGGAGCAGACCTGGGGTCTTGTAGCCCTGCGGGACCCCACCCCAACCCCGGGCACCGACTGCACCAGTCCGTGGCCTGATAGGAACCTGGCTGCACAGCAAGAGGTGAGCTGGTGAGCAAGCGAAGCTTCATCTGTATTTACAGCCGCTCCCCGTTGTTGGCATCACTGTATAAGCTCCACCTCCTGCCAGATCAGTAGCATTGGATTCTCACAGGAGCATGAATCCTACTGTAAACTGTGCATGCGAGGGATCTAGGTTACATGCTCCTTTTTTAAGAATCTAATGCCTGATGACCTGAGGTGGAGCTGAGGCGGTGATGCTAGTAGTGGGCAGCAGCTGCAAATACAGATTATCATTAGCAGGGAGGTTTGACTGCACAATAAATGTAATATACTTGAATCATCCCCAAACCATGTCCCTGCCTCCCCGGTCTGTGCAGAAATTGTCTTTGATGAAACTGGTCCCTGGTCCCAAAAAGGTTGGGGACTGCTATTGTAGCCCAACTCTGCCACAAATAGTTGGCAGAGTTCAATTTCCTTGCCTGTAAAATGAAGTCAGTGGCTCCCAAGTGAAATTTGGAATAATGTCAAATTAGCTAGCATTAGATCATTTATCTTTACATTCCCCACATGATGCTGATGCACAAACCAGATCTGGGAACCGTGAAGCTGGGCGATCTTATCCCATGAGTCTATCTTTTTAACGTAGAAACATAAATGTACTTTGCTGACTGAAGACTGTGTAACTTAGAACTGGAAACAGACATAAAATTTAATAATCCATCTCTATGGGGGCAAAAAAATGAAACACCTTTAGCTAGTCCAAAGATGAAATGGAAAAATAAACATGTCTTAAGATGGTTTGGCAGAGGAAATATTTTCTTTGACAGGATATTAGGGAATTTGTCAAGAGTTATTAAACAGGGAAGTCAAAGGTTCCATTGCAGGAACTCAGTAAATATTTGTTGATTAACTGATTAGTGTGCTAATTCAAGCAGAGAAGGAATTTTATCTCTGTTTTAAAATCAGGATTTCTAATTGCCCATTCAGGATAAAAATGTGCTCCGTGTTCAGCTAAGCAACCTAAACTGTCTATTCCATTATTCCAACAAACACCAAAAAGGATTTAACGTATCCTTTGGCAACCAAAGATAAAACTCCCACGTCAAGCTTCTTTCAGGCAGATATTAATGGTTACTTTCAGTTATTAAGAAATATTACATAATTCATGTGCTGTGCTTAGGGACAAAGTAGGTTTAAATGCCGGACCCCCAGGAATTTCAGGCAGATATCCTTTCTCTTTGAGGGTGGCTTTGTTCCCCACCCCCGGTGTTTATCATGCCTCTGAGTGAAACCCAAACCATGGCAATGACCAAGCTTTTGAAAATAGAAAGGACCCAAGGTCCTTTCAAAACTGCAGCAATCAGAAGAACTATTGATTCCAAAATTGAGCAATTTCCAGTGGTGCCAAAGAATTGGCATATTATAGTAATTAGAATATGTCTTCTATTCAACACATTCCAAATTACTTTCTATTCAAACATATTCAAAATGTATTTTTGTTCAACATATTCAAAATGTTCATCCTTCAAAAAGTACTTCCCAATTACCCAGTGCCGCCACCCCGCTCACCTTTATTCCACTGACGTGGGGGTCATTTGAATGCTATTTGCTGTGGGAAGATGCTGTCATTTGAACAATATACTCACATTTCATATAAATTTGAATTATGCACATTTTAAATAACACTATGTAAAATAGTAATAAAATATCACTGAATGGCAACATTTGAAATAGTGCAAATTCCTCCAAATTTATATGAGTTCTCCAGAATAGCATATCAAAGCCAGAGCACTGACTGGGTGAAATTTATACCACATTTAGTCCCTTGTGTGGTGGCCACCCCTAGTGAGCGGTAAACAAAAACCCTCACAGGCCTTGGTCAGTTTCCTGGGGAATCACACTGCGAATTGGAAGCAGAGGCTTTTCTGAGTGCATAGTGCTGTTTTTTTTTAAACATTCATTGTTGTAATAATTTAACATCTTTGTATCCTGTGACAGTATCATCTAAGCTTTTATAAAGTGGTGGCACTGAAAATGGGCTGTAAATTCCAGTTGTCCAGTATCTGCACGGATTGGTTGCAGGACCCCTGTGGATACCAAAATCCATGAAAATGGTGTAGTATTTGCATAACCTACGCACATCCTCCCATATACTTTAGATCATCTCTAGGTTACTTATAATATCTAATACAATGTAAATGCTATGGAAATAATTGTTACACTATTTTGTTTAGAGAATAATGACAAGAGCTTTTCCACAAAAAAAAAAAAAAAAGAATAATGACAAGAAAAAAATGTCTGTGCATGTTCAGCACAGATGCTACCACCCTTCCTTTTGTTTTTGGAATACTTTCCATCCATGGTTGTCGAATCTGAGAATGTGGAACCCCTGGATATGGAGGGCTGCCTGCTCTACGAAATGACGTTAGATATGAGACACAAGACATGACACTGGCCATGATCCACAGTGCAGTTCATTCAGGAGAAAGATTCTACAAAATAAAAGGGATAGTGCTAGGGCATTTTTAAAAAGCATCATTAAAGCAAAAACATGCTACCATGAGTATAGATGTGCGCACTCTGAGAACATACCCTCCACATTTTGTGATCCTA
This sequence comes from Indri indri, assembly GCA_004363605.1. NCBI lineage: Eukaryota > Metazoa > Chordata > Mammalia > Primates > Indriidae > Indri > Indri indri. The sequence continues at coordinate 32,255 of RJWJ010013807.1, read as the reverse complement.
TCTATAGGAAAATTAGACTCGAATTAGGTGAATTCTGAATGATGCAGTTTTTGAGGAATGCAGTTGCCTTTAAAACAGCTTCATGTGACTATAATACATATCCCTCCCAGATTGCGATCTCTTTAGGAGGAAGTGGAAACCATTTGTTGTTGTTCTATTCCACACTCCAATTACCTAATGATAATAATGGTGACATTGCGATAGGAGTTTACTATTTACAAAGTGTTTTCGTCCCAATTCACCTTCATGACGACCTGCAAAGTGAGTTTTCTGATTATCCCCATTTGATGGGCCAGGCCCCAAAGGTGTAGAGAGGTTTACTGATCGCTCAGGTCACTCAGCAATGAGTAGTGGGTCAGAAAATTGTCTCTTGGCTCTAGAAAGGGAACCTCCAAGCATCAGAATGGACGTCTCACAGCTGCCTCACCTTGAAGCTGGAAGTCTGAGTCCTTCCTCTGCGCATGAGCATGTGCTGGCAACACGGGGGATAAAAACCTCTCTTCCCACCTCCCTCCTGCATTATCTGTGACTGTGGCCCCATGCCTAGTTCCCTGGAGAAACACTGTGTTAAGGCAACACTTTCATCTGGGGCTGGCCGATGATCAAGAAGGGTCTCTGGTGTGCACTGATGTTCAATGTGTGGAAATGTGTCCCCTAGGGATGGAGAGGAGAGGAAGGGTACAATCCCATGTCAGAGCAGAACTGTTATAGCTACAAGTCCCAGAGGGAGCAGCAGAAAGAGTCAGGGGACCACTTTCTGTTTCCAGTCGTAATGAATCATGAGATTTTAAACAAGTCCTTTAACCTCTCTAGGCCTTAATGTCCTCATTTGCAAAATAAAAATGCCATTTGTTCAAACTAACTCACAAGACTCTTATGGAAGGATGAGAGTGTTTTCTTTCTGACACATGCCATACTAAGGCAGGACAGACCCAGGACCTGCCCTGAGCCTGCAGAAGGGACACCTCCCGCCTCATGCCAACACCTCCACCCCACGAAGCCCCCTACACTCCCTGGCGGGCATGCACAGGACTTTGTTGTTGATTTTAAAAAAATAAACTCAGGTTTTCGAATTTAGAGAACAAATAACAAATATGAGAGCTAATCGAAGAAACTGGAATACATATTTATAGGCAAACCTATTTTGTTGGCTTTTACAGATAGAAAATTATGTCCCCTTTTGGTCTATAAACTAAAGTCTATAAAATTATCCCAGTGTGACAGTGAAATGAGTTTTAAAAAATTTATTTTGGAGATGCCCAGAATGGGCAATTTAGATGTATTCACAGGGAATGTCCTCTCCTTGCCCCCAAATGTGCCTCGGATGTAGCTTTATCAAACCAAAGGAGATTTGTCAGGGAATGTGTTCTTGTCCTCCAAAAAACAGGGTGTGGCTCTGCAAGCAACGCCAGGGAGGAGGAGATCTGCTCCTCCACACCTACAACCCCGGGAGGGGCCAGGCAAAAGGGAAGAACACCCCCTGCTCGCCTGCCCAGGCCCCAACCAGGCAGCGCATCCCACCTAACCTGCCTCCGGTGTGCATCTGATTGCACATGAGTTGATGTCTTTGTGGGCAATGGTTCTGCACAGTGGGGTGTGTTCTGGGGAAGGAGAGCAGTGACTTTTATGTTGTGATAGTTTGATTCTGGCTGCCTGGAGGGCCTGGAGCACCAACTGCATTAAAAATGAGTCTCAGCCAAGACCTGGCCCAGGGGAGGAGCGTAATGGGCACCCATTCCACATAGCTGCATCCCCTTCTCTTGGGCTTGAAGTTCCCTGTGGAAGGTCTTGGCTGGCAGCCTACTGCAACCAAGCTTCTTAGTTTTGTGTTAAACACATCAGAGTTGTGCATAGGGCAATAATGTGCAAGTGTGTGTATTGAGAAAAAGGTCCTTCCACCTCAACCATTATGAAAACGTGGAATTTACAAAATTCTCATATTGCAGACACTCTAGATCCATCCCCCACCCCCACTGTGCCCCTCGAGTACACATGCCCATTCTGAGGTTGAGGAAGGAGGCCCAGGGATGCCCTGTGGCTGGCGCTAGGCCACTCAGCCAATTGGCAGAAGAGTCAGGCCTAGACCCACTTCTCTGCACCCTCCTGTCTTGGGACATGGCTGGCATGCCTGTTATCCACCAGGTGGGCCAGGCTGTGAAGGTTAGAGCAGGTGTACCTCCTCAAATGAGACAAGCACCTGGAGAACACGTGGAGAGGGCTTTGCCAGGAGCAATACAGTCTGGGAAACAGAGCGAAGTCTTTAAAGGTTGTGGCTGCAGAAAGAAGTGATGTCATCAACAGCTGTTTGGAACCCGAGAGGAGAAGCTGGGAGCAGGTGACGTTGGAAGTCGTGCATGCAGGTGGCGTTTGGTGCCCAGGCCCCAGGCACTGGGCCCCATTTTTGGAAACCCAGGCCTCTTGGCCCTGGGAGGGTGTCTGGCACCAGAAAGTCAGAAACTCAGCCCTACAGGGACTGAAGTAATTATCAAGAGTCAAAAATGGATGTTCAAATTTAAGAAATAGGGGTGGAACCCAATGATCGGGTCAAAGATGGGGTTCATTTTGGGGAGCAAGGAAACAAAGCAGGGGCCAGGAAAGGGTGCCAGAGTGTTGGGTTAAACCCTCCAGGACTACAGACAGGACAGGGCCCAGGGGCCAGACTGGGACTGGGATGTTTAAGGGGTTGGTGCAGGGGCAGAGGTGAAGGCTGCTGACCAGGCAGAATTGTGTACTGACTTTTAGCCCAGTGCTCTTTGCTATTAAATATTTATTTGCCTGTTAGTTGTTCTGCGAAACTGAGACTTTTCACCCTTGAACCTTTCTCTCACAACCTGGCCCCAATCCATCAGAAAGAAGAGCACGCCCAGCTGCTCCGGGCATGCTGAACCGCACGGCCCTCGCAACTGCGCTTCCCCGGGTGCCGACTCAGCTTCCTCATCCCTCCTCTGTGTCTTTGCTCCAACGCATCTCCTTGGTCAGCTCCCCGCAACCTCCTTGCCTAAAACGAGGTTGCTCTTCTCCCCGGGCAGTCTTACACTCCCTTGCTTTATTTTTCTTCCTAGTATTTATTATCATCTGACATAATGCCATATTTGATTTGTGTCTGTCTCCCGCACCTAGGATATAAGCTAAATGGGGGTGGTCAGATTTTTTGTCCGTTTTGTTTATCGATGTCCTAGAACAGTGCCTAGCATCCAGTAGGAGTTCAATAAATCTACGCTGAATGAATGAATGAGTGAATGATAGAAAACTTGGTCAGGGAGAACATTGAGAGTAAATAAGAAGAACAACAATAATAATACTTTTCGATTTAAGCTATTATCTGCTCATTTGTTTAAACTCCACCTTGGTTTAGAAAGTCTCCCCTTAGCTGTGTTTCACTACCTGTCTGCGCCCCGTTCAGCACCATCAGGTGGCGGTTTAGCAGTTCAGTCGACGGTAAAAGGGTTTTAGATGATGTTACGGGCCGAATTGTGTTCCCCCAAAAAAGATATGAAATCCTAGCTTCCAGTATTTCAGAATGTGACCTTTTTTGGAAATAGGCTCTTTATAGGCTCATCCAGTTAAAATGAGGCATTAAGGTGGACCCTAATTCAATGTGACAGGCATCCTTATAAAAAGGGGCCATCTGGACACACACAGACGTGCACAGAGGGAAGGCAAAGGGACGACACACACAGGGAGGAGACAGCCGTGCGAAGACGGAGGCAGAGAGACTAGAGTTATTCTGCTACAGCCAAGGAATTCTCGGGGCCACTAGAAGCTGGAAGACGCCTGGAACAGAGCTTCCCTCACCGCCCTCAGGAGGACCCAGCCCTGCCAACACCTGGTCTATCCTGGACTTCTGGCCCCAGGACTGTGGCACAAAAAACATTTCTGTTGTTCAAGCCACACAGGTCATGGTCGTCTGTTACAGCAGCCCCAGGATGCGAACATGGTTGGGGAGCTTCATCTCCACCAGGCAGTCAGCCTGATTTGGGCAGAAAATAGAGAACCCAGACCTCATCTTGTCCTGATGCTGCAAGGTGCGATGTGGAGGTGAACTCTCTGGGGACAGAGAGCAGCTGAGGACAGACGGGACAGAGCAGACAAGGCTTTGCTTGGCTGCCCCCTTGGCCACGGCCGTGCCTGGTGCGTGGCACATCACTCCACCATTTAGACTGTCTGCGTCACCTGCAAAATGAGCGTTTGGAGCGGGTCTTGTCCACAGCTCCAGCTCACACGCATGTCCCACTGTTCTGTGGCATTCTCGCAGGTCTAGACGTGAGCAGAAGGCAGGGGGAGGGAACATTTGGTGAAACAGTGGCCACGAACACATTTTCAAAATGACTATTAATTGTCAGAGCCCAATTTGACAATTTAAAAACTTTTTGTGCCCCCTTGGCTGGTTTATTTCTAGCCTGGGCTGATGTCATTGATAAACTGAATGGGAAGATAAGTCCGTGCTCCAGCAGGGTGAGAGACCCTAGGTGACAACCACCCGGTTAAGCTGGCTGTCACCTCATAAGTTCAACTGAAAAGCAGAAGGGGAAAAAAAATCACAGAAAGAAGGAGGCCCAGAGGAAGGAACTTCTGGTCTGCTGGAGAACAGATTTGTGCAGAAGGGCCCCAAATGACACATTTGGCCAGCTTCTCGTCAGCTCTGCCACTTCAGTCCCAGTGGAATTACATGTCAGTTGTACGAAGTGCTATAAATAATTATTGGTTTTGCAAAAATTATAACCAAACAGAAATGCTTATAACACAATGCTTATAGAAATGCTTAACAGAAATGGTTATAGTGTCCCAGGGGAGCTACATCTCTGAAATATCCAAATTTGGAAACAATTAACCGCCTCCAAAATCTGCCCCCACAGTCTGCAATGGCCTAAGTGTTGCAGCAGCCTAAGGGCAAGCACTCCCCTCCCGCCAAATGGGTGGGGTGGGGGGATGGGGTAGGGGGATGGATTGTGCCAGAGTAGTCTGGGCAAGACACACCTGTTGTTTAGGCCAGAAACAGAGACCTTGAGGTTATCTATGGAAACTTCCACTCCATTCAAGAAACTAGAATATGACCCAATAGAAGGATTTTTCATCAGTTCATTCAACAAATCCTTACGGGAACTTTCTAGCTCCCAGGTGATAGACACTGAACATGCAAGACAGATACAGTTCCTGCTTCACTGAGCTAGTAATTTCAGGCAAAATATGAGAAATTACAATAAGAATTGTGAAGGAGACAGGAAATAACAAAGGTACTTAACTTTGATAGAGTACTCAGGCCTCTTTGGTTTTTCTGTGTGTGTGTGTGTGTGTGTGTGTGTGTGTGTGTGTGTGTGTGTATGTGTGTGTTTTAGAGATGGGGTCTCACTATGTTGCCCAGGCTGGTCTTTGACTTCTGGCCTCAAGTGATCCTCCCACCTTGGCCTCCCAAAGTGCTAGGATTACAGGTATGAGCCACTGTGCCTGGCCCAAGAAGGCCTCTTTGAAAAGACAAAATTAAGACCCACAAGGTAAGGAGGAGCTGGCCATGTATAGACCAAAAGCAAGGCCAACCCAGGCAGAGGGACAGCACGTGCCAAGGTCCCAAGATGGGAAATCAAATGTCTGCTATTGACGTGGAGGGGAATATAGAGAAAAAATTCACAAGTAGGACAGAGAATTAGGAGTCTAGAAGAACTCGAAGACAGCAATTTGCCAAACACCATTAGTTATATTTTCTAAAGTTCAGAGAGGCTCATTGTCTCCTCCTAAAGTCTCACAGCAAGTCCACGAAAGAGGGAAACTAGAATCCAGAATTCCAGATTACTTTCTATTACCAAACTCTCTCTCTCTCTCTCTCCCCCTCTCTCCCCCTCCCTCCCTCTCACCATATTGTACAATAAACCTCTTGAACTTACTTCTCCTGTTTAACTGAAATTTGGTATTGCCAAGGTATTTTCTTAAATGGTATTTCTGTTCTTAGTATGAATTCTGCTGTTGGAATAATTTTTTCCCCTGCCTTATAAACTATGAAGGCTTTTTAAAAGACATAAGTTCATTTTTTTTTCTGTCAGGCTCCAACCCTCTTCTTTATGCTATGCATGACACACACACACACACACACACACACACACTTTCTCTTAGAGAAAAAGTGCTCATTATATGTAAAAAGGGCAAACCAAACCCTCTCCTTAACCAAGCAGAGCAATCTGAGTTTACCTCATTCCTGTTTTTCCAAAATATTGGAAACTATGTGTGTCGTACAGATTTGGAAGGGATAAAAGACGTCCCTTTGTCTTGTTGCATTCATTCATTCGTTTGCTCAGTCAGCTGATCAGTGATCTCAGCCCATGTTCCCACAGCACGGCTACCTCTCTAGTGACTGCACTCTGCCATGCTGATCTGACATCCTGTGTACTTGTCTGTGCCCTCTGCTGGACCAAGGGCTCCATGGGGAGGGTGTGTGTGGATCTATCCTGAGCAACAGAGAGCCCCCAGTGCTAGCACAGCGCCCAACACGTTGAAACTGCCCAACGAATATTTGCGGAAAGTTGAATGAATGACTGAAGGGATGGATGAATATGTGAAGGTTGACTATCCTCAGCTCTTAATTAGAAAATTCACCTGCGAGAAAGTGGTTCTGTATTCGTGCATTCTCCAGTCTTGTCTTCAAACACTGTTAATAGTGAGTTCAGATACCATTAAATGCTTATCCACCATTAAAGACCATCAAAATCCAGCAATGAATCTTACAGTGACCATGGTACTCCCAAAATTTTCTAAATTGTATTTCTTGTGGTTTTCAATAGGTAATACATACGCATGATTCCAAAGTCAAAGTGATGTAACAAGGTGCACTTTGGGAAGTCTCACTCCCACCTGCCCCCAGATACTCTGGTCCCCAAGCCCCACCACCCATCCATCCCCTCTGTAGTGATCATGGGGACCGTTTGTCTGGAGCAGTTCCGAACTGTGCCTATTGTCTTGGTATAAATATTAACAGTGACCCTTTCACTCCCCAAAGTATCCCATTTAGGCAAAATATATATACATATATATTAGTATATATATGGTTACTCTATCTATAGTTAACCACTTTCACTACTTTCTTCAAGCTTTTCTTTCTGCAGAATCAAGCAAGTAGGAACATATATTCCTATTTCCTTCTTGTGTGCTCTCTTCAGCACCTGCTTTTCTTCTTAACAGGGAGCCCTTTTCAGAAATGGTCCTCATCTATTCTTTCTTTCTTTTTCATTTCTTTTTTTTCTTGCAGCTGTATGGCACCCATTGTGTAGATGAGTATGGCTTATTAACCAGTCTGCTGTTGATGGGCGATTGGGTTATTGTCAAGTGTTTGTTGTTAAAATCAATGTGTCAATGCTGTTCATTTGCACGTGTGGAGTTGTGACTCTAGGAACATACTCAGAAACGGGGTTGCTGGGTCAGATACAAACGCATCTGTATTTTGATAGATGTAGCCAAACTTCCCTCCACTGGAGTTGGGACATTCTGCAATTCTAAAACAAAATATGAGACACTGCTTTCCTATGACCGTGCTCTTAGATGCTTCACAGACTGCATGACTTGATCCAAAATTAGAAGCTATGACCAAGAAGAGAATACTTTTGGCTTATAGCTTTCCCCAAACCAGACCTGGCTCCTTAGACCTGCTGAAGAAATGCCAGCACATTAATGGTGTGTTCCAATAGTGACTTAATTGGACTATTTTTTTCCAAATAAGTTACTGTTCTTTATAGCAAATTCTTTCATCAACATGAAGAACTTTCAGTATTTTCCTATCTTTTCAATGACTAACAGTTTTTTATTAAATGTCCTAAAAACTCAGTTGCTAACCAGTGGTGCTTCTTGAGTCTGATGCATATCAGAAGATGGGTTTATGCCAGGCATAGTCTAAGTTCCCTCCTGGCTCTAAGAGACAGGTTCTTCCCTGTCTCCTGAAGTAGCTGTCCCGGCTCGGTTGTTACGGCTTGAATATTTTGCCAGACATTTTCCACCCTTTAATACATTTGGTTTCTGAAATTCGCCAGCATTTTGCCCTCATTTCCCATCTAAGCACTTAAATTCCAAAAAGCGCTTACTCCTCTGCAATCCTCAATATCCTGCCTGAATTGAAAGTAGATCTTTTTCTTGCTTTTTAAAGAAACAGATGGCCATGTATGATATAATAATTTCTATTCTTACGGAGAAAACCCAAGCACTTCATTAACCGTGTTACAAAATGCTACTTCATGGTTTTATAGCCATGATAAGCTATCATTTATAATCCTCTAAAATCCTAAAAGCCTTCTGACCTAGCTGAGTCTTGGGGCAAAATAGATAATGGATGAACCCGAAGTACTTTTTCTGAACAGTTGCTCATATTATTTTACATCAGTAAGGGAGACAGCAAGGAGGTAGCAAGATTAAACTACAAACCCAAACTACTGGCACTCCCAAGTAAACCTTTTAATCGTTTTGGAATTACAATGTTGTCTGCTAAATTGTCGGAGGGGATATTGAAAAATTAGGCTCTTGACTGATCTTTGGCCCATATAGCAAAGGGCTTATTGCTGTTGGAAATGCTTTTCATGAAATTGACAATTTCACATTCTGATTTCAACAGATTCTCTTTACTACAATAAATTTCTATTACCCAATATCTTTTATTACTAGGTAAACTCTGTCTAAAGAGATCTATTTCTTCAGCTTTAAGACACCACTGATGTCTTGTGAAAGACGGTGGTTTTAGTGCAAGAAGGATTGGGACACAAAGCTTGTATTTCTCAGCCTGGCCAGTGCCTTGCCGTGTGACTCTCCAGGCGCTTGGGTATTCAGAACACTTGGTGGAAGCCTGTTGAATGAAATCAATCATTTTATCAGGTATCCTGGAAAAAACAAGAGGCATCAGGTTCCGTTTTTCTTGTTGCAACTTTAACGGCTTGATCAGACTAAAGTTTGAAACTATCTACAAACAATGTTCATAATAGGTAAAAATTAAATGTCCAAGAATATAAACTGGATTGAGTTGTTATAAACTCATAAAATAGAAATCTCCAAAGTCATAAAAAATTAGGAGGTAGGGCTCCATTTATTGGCATAAAATATTCCATCTTGCATTTTATTTTCTGTTGCATGTATTTCTTGTCTGTTTTTTTCTTCCCTTTGTAATGATGAGCTAACATCAGTAAACAGTCAGGTACTCTATGCCACTGTGATCTAAATAGACATCAGAATTCTGACAGTGCAAGTGCTGTTGTTAACCATTTCAATAAAACAAGACAAGGAAAACTACCAGTTCTTTTAATGACATCAAACTCAGAGGTCATCTTGGAGATCAACTCTCCATTAAAGAAAAAGTAGCTGGACAGTGTTGCTGCAACTCTCATACTTGGATAGTCACTGTCATCCTTGGAGAATTCTATGGAGGGACTATTTCCTTATTTAATATTTTTCACAATAAAGTCTTGATAGAAAAGTGAAATTAGTGCAGCTGAAGAATTAGATGATAAAATTAAATATTGATTAATTATTGACCTTTGAATCTAAAGGTATGTTTCTAGGCATTGCTTGCAAAGGGAGCAAAATGAAGTACAAATACCTGAGGTGGGTTCCAGATATACAAACAAGGAGCTGTTGGAAAGAAAAGATGAGGCAGCCCCAGGCCGAAGGAGATGGGATCCGAAGGAGGGTGATACCTGAATGCAGCTGTCAAGAGGGTAAGGGAGAGTGGACTGTTTGAAGACGGCAGGCTGTTTGTTTTAGCTGGAGGCCAGGAGAAGGCCAGCGAAGGCAAGAGTGGCCCAGGAGACCAGAGGGGAAGGGAGGGATTGGTTTGTGAGGCCAAGAGTTTAGACTTTACCATATGGGAAATAGAGAGCCAACAGAGTTGTTTTCAGCAGTGTTTACTGTTACTCTCCATAACGATATAATTTCTGCCAGTAATATCAATCTTTGGACCAAGGCATTATCCTGCCTATACCAGGAGTTAGAAACTTCTCAGATGGACTAAGGCAAGCCTTCACTTATTTTCTTCTGAGAGTCAAGTCAGAGAACAGGATGTGGCCATTCCAAGAAGTCACCGATTTGACCAATGGCACTGGTATAATATAATTAGTTAGGGGAATCCTAAGCCTCAGTAGCATAAGACTAGATTGATTATTCATTCATTTCTTCAAAATAATATTTGTTGAGACTCACCCTATGTTAGTAACAGTGCTAGGGCTTGGGCATACAACAGGTCTGATCCCTACCCTTTCACAGCTTCAATTCTAATGAGAGGAATAGACAAATAGAACAAAGAATAGAAATATAGTGAGATAATGTTGCTGTCTAATCAGCCTTTCTTCTCAACTCAGCATGAACTTTTTCTTACCGCCTTGGGGTGAAACCATTCTTAAACTAATGTAGGCCAAGGAGCTTGCTATCAAAACACTAACCCTGACTCCTGCTATCCCAGAATGGTTGTTTTACTGCTTTGAGTTCCAAAAGGTGTTTGGTTTTCAAAAGTTCCCTGATTGTTGTGATAGACACCAAATGGAAGCAAAACATTTGGTAAATTATAGTTTTATGGCTAAATAGGTAATAGCTAGTCCTGTTTTTCAATATAGATAAAACCATTATGATTAATGAAATACAAGTTCATTTGAAAATGTTACTGAATTCATAGCAACTTTTGATTATTTTGCATTTTTTTTAATCACCAGGTACCAAAAATATAATTACTAACATGTGGGGGAAATTCTCAAGGTTGGTTTCATCTTAAGCAGCAGCCTTCATTCACTTAAATGCTGTGAATTACAGATATGAAAAATAAAGTCTTTGTTGGAGTAGGGAGGGGTATTAGGTTTCCCCAGAGAAACAGAAATGATTTCATCTATCTCTCTCTCTCTCTCTCTCTCTCTCTGTCTATCCATCTATCTATATCTATCTATCTATATATAGAGAGATTTATTATGAGGGATTCCATCACGTGATTATGCAGGCTGCAAAGGTTTACAATCTGCAGTCTGCACCCTGGAGGCCCAGGAAGGCCAGTGATATAGTTTCAGTTCAAATCTGAACACCTGAGAATCAGGATTGCTGATGCCCAAGGACTAGAGAAGATGGATGTTTCACCTTAAGCAGAAAGCAAATTCACCTTTCCTCCACCTTTTTGTTCTATTCAGTCCCTCAGTAGATTGAGTGATGCCACCCACATTGATAACGATGGATCTCCTTTACTCAGTCTACTGATTCAATGATAAATTTCTTGCAGAAACACTCTCACAGACACACCCAGGAAAAAAAATGTTTTGCCATCTATCTGGGCATCTCTTAGCCCAGTCAAGTTTACACATAAAATTAACCATTGCAGGGATAGAAAAGGGAGAAGTAAATGTGTAGGAAAGCAGGACCCCTGGAAAGGAGGCACTAGGCATTGAGGAGTTGTCACCAAATCTTGTGTATTCAATACGTTTTTGTCAGACTCTCCTAGATTTGCTAGATGGGGTAGAATGTGCTTTAGATATGTTCTAGGTGGGCAAGCTCCATTCTACACAAACTGTGAGGACTCATTCGATCAAATTTTTCACTACATTGATTAAACCAATTTAACCAATTGATTCAGTGTCATGTATTAATGGATCTAATCTGGCCTCCAAATGTTGGAGTGTCCTGGGGGCAAAGATCAGGCTGACTTACTGCCTATTATAATTCAGGTTCCCTAAACTCAGAGTTCCCCACCTGTAACACAATTCACTGCTTGTTCAGGTGTTACCTGCCTCTCTCTTTGTGCCACCCTGTGGGGCTCAGGGAACTGGCATAAGAAAATGTACTCAACCAACTGCTTTTGCAACAAGTAAAAGTCCTTGGTCTCTGACATATCTTCATATATGTCTTTGGGGAGATGGCCACGCTCCCAGCAAAAAATTGGGTCCCTTTGGTAGGGTTGTTGCAAAGGATAAGAAAATAATAGAAAATGGAAAATAATAGAAATAAAAGAATACACAGAGACGAAGGTATAGTTTTATAGATTTATAAAGATTATAGGCAAAGCAGGTACTCAGGGGGCCTTGGATCTCTCTATCAATCTCAGAGGCCAGGAGTGAAGTTTTACATGGTCATTTATAGGTACAGAAATCAGTTGCCAGGGGTAACAGATTTACATAACAACAGGTAGTTCCTCTTAGGTTAACAGTTTTTCAAAAGGCTTCTTCAGATCCCTTAACTAACTTTTTCTACATGAACAAATAGTTACAAAATTGTTCAAAGGCTAACTTCTAAGTTCTAAGGTAAATTTATCACTTAACAGAGGGGTTAAACAGAGATATATTGGCTCTATATTTTCTTTATCAGGTTATTGTAGATGGAGACAGGTAGTCAGAAGTTTAAGCAGGAACTGTCCCTTGGGCTAATTGCTTTTAGCCACAAGTGGCTGTTTGTCCAGCGGGCATTCTTTGATCAGTTCCCCTCCTGTGGCTCCTAGCAGACCTGCCTTGCTTTACAAAACGAGTCCAAGCACCAGGTCTGAGAATCGTGGTGCCACTGTGGGATACAGCTGCTACCAATCTTTCAGAGATGCCCTCCTGAGGTGAAAGAGCTTTCGCTATTCAAACCAACGCATTCACATATTCCTTCATGGCAAAGCTCTGCAAAACTCCTGAGACATTTCCTGTCTCCAATATATTTATATTAATTTATGGAGCAACATATGTCATAGCTTCTTCCAGCATTCATGAAACTGTAGCAAGCTAACGTGTTAGCTTGTAAGTAGGGTAAAATCTCAGTCTTCACAGCTCTTGACGATATTCCACCGGACTTAGCCAAAGACACAGGCCCAACCATTTAGGTCTTGGACATGGCCCCAATATACCAGTAAACCACAATACCGATGGGGATGTAGAAAAGTTATTTCAGTCTATAAAATGTTCATGAGTGTTGAAAATAAAGCTGGGTACATTACTGTGGAATTTGTCTCTAAGAGCAGATAAATTCTGAGCATTTGTCACAAAGTCCCCTTGATCGGCAGCTGGCAGGTTTCACTGGAATAATTCTGAACCATCTTCTTTCAGTGGCGATAAAAGGACTTTCGTTAAGTCTGTGTGCTACACTTTGCATAATGCAACATAATCAGTCTCCCATTTTTCTTATAGTGGGATCTGTCTGATGCTATTTTTCCTCTTTTAAAAAAGAAAAAACTAAACCGACGTGGAGAACTTGCAAATTTTCATGCCGGGGATGCTACAGAAATCAGAGTAAACAATAACGTAGTTGTCCCCCCTTGTTCACCATGTCACTTTCTGTGGTTTCAGTTGCCCACCTGAAACCATCAACCACTGGCCAAAAATATTACAGTATTTTGAGTGGTGGGGAGAAACCATATTCACATAACCTTAATTATAGCATATTATTATAATTTTCCTATTATTAGTTATTGTTAACCTCTCACTGTGCCTAATTTATAAATTAATCATAGGTGTGTATGTATGGGATAAAACATAGTATATATAGGGCTTGGTATTATCCATGGTTTCAGGCAACCACTGGGAGGCTTGGAAGGTATCCCCCATGGATAAGGGGTCTGCTCTGCATGCATTCATGCATCTGCTTTGGAAACAGAGGTCAAAATATTTTCTCTAGACATCCTTTTGTGGATCCATTTATTTGTTATTGCCTTTGAAGATTCCCTTGGACTATGAATTCTTTGTGTGCACTAAAAACCAAGATGGCAGCCTTGCTTCTGTTCCACTGGGCTCTTCCTAAATGTTGGATTCAGCCCAGCTACCTGCAGCACCACACACAGCTGCGACTTCACACCTTCACTAAATCCCCAGAACTTGCACTCGCCCCCAAATCCCAGCCTTCCTGGACTTTCCAGTCCCTGAATTCTGCCTTCATTCCCAGATAAGTTCCATTGACTCATTTTGTCATTAACCAGACACCCAGCTCCCACGGGTCCAGGCCAGTCTGCCCTGCTCCCCACAGCACAAGTGCCACAGACCTTTCATTGGTTCATCCTGATCACCATGACAACCTGATAAACTGATATATAAATGTTCTTTGCTTTAATTTCTAATTTAGCTCATATATTTTAATTTCACATTCTATAATGTAAATGGCTTTAATGAGAAGGACAAGATTTTACAAACAGGAAAACTACTTTAAAAAAATGCAATGCTCAGTATGTCCTCGAAAACTAATGTTAACCTTGGAAAATGTAATTGGGACCTGAGGATTCAAATTAAATAAATAACCAAGCAGTACTTAACCCTTTAATAATACAGAATTAGACATACAGATTCTATTCGAATCAATCAGGGTCAAGTCAGGAGAAACAAACCACAGGAGCTATTTTAACAGAGAGAAGTTGATATAAAGCATTAGTAACTGGCAGTTTCCTATTTCTGCTGTAACACAATTGTCACCAATTTAGTGACTTATGACAACACAGATTTATTACCATACAGTCCTAGAGGTTAGATATCTGAAATCAGTTTCACTGGCTAAATAGAGGTGTTGGCAGAACTGCATTCCCTCTGGAGGCTCCAGGGGACAAGCCGTGCCCTTGCCTTTTCCAGCTTCCGGGGCCTACCTGCATGTCTTGTCTCGCAGCCCCCACAGCTCCAGCCCATGCTTCCGTTGTCACCTCCCCTCTGACTCGGACCCTCTTGCCTCCCTCTCTTGAAAGCCTTTGTGACTACATTGGGCCCATGCAGAAAATCCAGGGTAAGCCTCCCATCTCAAGATCTTCAACTTAATCACTCCTGCAAAGGCCCTTTTGCCATGTAAGGTAAACTACGCACAGGTTTTGGGGATTGGGACATAGGCATCTTTGGAGGACCATTATTCTACCTGTTAGAGTAACTGACAGGTGAAAGTAGGACGATAAGGTGTCATATTTTATAGACTGAATCAGCAACTTCAGGAGGTAGCAATCTCTCCCAGGATTGGAGTAATGAAGGGAAGGTGTTGGAATCTTTAAAACCTGGAAGTGTCAAAATGGAGCTTGCAGAGCAGAAACCCAGCCCTTTGAGGACGAGGTGCCAGTGGCTAGTGCTGGTGTTCCCAAAGAGGCACAATGAGGCACGTTCTCCGAAGGTTAGGGAACTGCAAACTGCCGCACCTGGAACCAAGTGCAGCTGCACAGGAGAAGCAGCAAGGCGTCCAATGCTGACCAGACAGGAAACAGACAGGAATCCCACAAGAAGCTGCAAAAAGGGACAGGTCCCTCTCGCTTCTTCTCACCTGCCAGTTTTCCTCTAGTGCCCCTTGTTGGCAGGGTCTAAGAGGGAGCTAGAAGGCAAAGGGAAAATGTGTGTAGAGTCCCAGCCCCAGCACCGCTGAGCAGGGCACAGGTTAAGTTTGAACTTGAGACACAACAGCTGTACAAGTGCCACAGAACTCGGCTTGAGGAAAAGCAAAAAGCATAAACCAACCGATTGTTCTTCAGGAAGATTTCTGGAGCAATATCGTAGATGTTTTCATCGAAACATTTCATAATCATAAGTGAAAAGAAACCTGGACAGGAGCCATCTTGAGTCAGAAGGTCAGATTAAGAAAACTCCATCCCATTTGAGAGAGCAGTCTACACATTTTCACCATATTTTGGCCTTATTTTTAACGGCTTGTGTTAATACAGTCTTTCTAGACTCAATTTTCTGTTGTTATATACCAGGTTTATTTTCTACACTGCTACATATTTTCTTTACTCCAAATTATTAAGCTATTTTTAAAAGCAAAACTAAAACACACAACATTCTTGTGTCTTTCTAGCATTTTATGCTCCATGTTGAGTTCTAGAATGCACCAAGTTTAAGCACCTGCAGTGCTGTACTTGGTACACTCTTCATTGCCAAGTATAGACCAAGTATGATGCTCTCGAGTCAGCCTCGGTTGGCTATCATTGCTTTCACCTTCATGCAGTATATTTCCTTGTCATGATTACCCAGGAGTGACTCCATCTAAAATATTCGTTCAACTGCTTCTAATACCACATCCTCACGAATTCTGCTTCTTTTCCTCTCCCCCACGTATAAATGCATCTTTTGATTTAGTGCTATGGTGCTAAATTGCTGCAACTCTGCAAACTGTACCATTGTTTCAAAAATCACTGATTAACCACTTCATTAGAACCCTTTTATATGTAGATTTTTTAATGAAAAAGAAGCCAATACAAGGAAAACAAAAATTATATCAGGAATTTATTCCAAAAACATTGTTCAGGATAAATTGGGTCTCCATAGATTAATCCTGTTCACGTACATATTTTATATTTCCATCCATTCAATAAAGATTATTGTTCAAAGCAGTAATCCTAAGTAACTGATTATAAAGTCCCAAAATGCCCCAGCTCTTGAAATACGTGACAGGCAATGGAACCATGGAGATAGGAAATAGCAGATTAGCTTGTATAAAACTGACTTTTCAACAAGCATTTATTTTAAAGGAGTTTTCTGTTTACGAACTTTGCTTTCCTTAATTTCTATTTTACTACTACTTCATTTTCTATTATTTTTGTTGATGATAGTTTCTTTCAAGACTTCTTTCTTTCTTTTTTTTAAATGCTACTGTGCTTTTGTTTTGGTAGTACTACCCTGCTCTTCGTTTGGCTTTTTTCCCCCCTCACAGCAACCATGCATTTACCCAAATCTTTATATTTTTTACTGTTCTCATATATTTTGATGGGATAATTAATTTTTGAATGACAATTTTGTCCCCTAATAATTGACCAATTGCATCTTAATTTTCTTGTTTTATTACCTGAGTAACTGCAGTGTGTATAATTTCCTTTTTCCCCTCTAAATACCTTATATGCTATCACTAATACCTTAGAAGTTTGGGGATATATAACAAATTTCCTTACTTTCCCCGATAAATGGATAAAAGTAAGGAGATTAGTTATAGGATAGTGTGTATCAATATCGCTTATAATCAAAGATAAAAGTGATACTGTGGAACATTAAGAGACTATAGCCATATTTCACTTCTGTTCATTTTATGCTCTCACATAAAATAGAAACATTTAATGCTCATGTACACATGATTTCTGATATTTTCTTTTGTAGCTTGCCTCTTTCTTTACTCTAATTCTCTTCATTCATACCTAAACATTTCCTTTCCTGGGAGTTCCGCTTCTGGTTGTGGTAGTCTAAGTAATTAGGACAACTCCTCTTGCTGAGAACTAGAAAAACTAACAATTACTTTTTTAAGATGCTTGAAGGCATCAGGGAGCTAAGAAGTTAGTGAAGAATCAAGGAGCCAAGATGTTGGAACAGAAGGAAACACAGACAGATAAGCATGGCATTGGGATTTCTGCAACTTTCCCAAGTGGCAGATGAGCTCTACAGAGACCAACAAATTCATGGAGCTTGGGAGAAAACCCCAGAGTTCATGTGCTACCAAAGAAGGAGATCCCAGTAACCCCCTAAGCTCTGGAAAAGCGACAAGGCTGCACTCCAGGACTGAGAGTAAACTATAAATGGGCTGACCTTCACAGGGACTAAAGCAAGCTTCAGATAATCTCAATTTCTGATGACATTAAGATTATCTGGGATTGCTAGGACCCTTTGCTACTAATGAGAAGAAAATATTTTCCTCTTTATGGAAAGATAAAGTCATCTTAGACTTTAATTTATCTCTACAATTTTGATATACAATATCTGGCACTCTTTAAAAAATAATCAGGCACATGAACAAACAAGTTAATGTGGAAGATAACCAAGGGGGAAAATTTATAATAAAAAATGACTTATAAGTATCCAGATAATCAGACTCAGAACTTAAAATGACTATGCTTAATATGTTTACAGAAATAGAAGATTCAGAATTTATGTAGAAAACTGAAAATAATTTTTTAAATGAAATTCCTAGAATAGAAAAATTCTATAGTGGGTTTTACAGCTGAAAAGAGAATTAATGAACTGAAAGGTCAGTAATAAATATCAACAGCAGAGGGACATTAAAGCAGAAATGAGGCTAAGAAACAGGGGATACAATGAAAAGTTTTAAAATATGAGTCATTTTGTGTCCAGAGGAGAAGAAAGATAGAAATATTATTTGCCAAGTTAATAGCTGACAGTTTTCCAAAATGGATGGATGATATCAAATTACAGATTCAGGAAGCACCACAAAATCAAGAAAGTAAATATAAAGAAAATCACACCTAAGCACACCACAGTACAACTGCTAGAAACCAAAGACAAAAATGTCTTAGAAGTAGCTCACAAAGAAGAAAAATAAGCTTCAAAGCAGCAACAATAAGACTGACAGTTTTCTTTCCAATAGAAACAATAAGGCCAGGAGACAATGGAATGCTATCTTCAAAATACTGAAAGGAAATGACTGCAATCTATATTTCAATACCATCAAAAATGTCCTTGAAAATGTAGCTGAATAGATACATCTTCAGACAAACAAAAATGGAGAGAATTCAGCAGCGGCAGACCAGCACTAATGAAAATATTAAAAGATCTTCAGGCAGAAATAAAATGATCCCAGATAGCAGCTCAGAGATGCAGAAAAGAATGAAGAAAGAAAAGATAATCACAAAGGGAAGTATAAATGAATATTGACGATTTAAGTCATAATACTAAAGTCTCATGAGGTTTTAAATATATAAAAATGAAAATACATGGCAAAATCACTTTGGAAAACAATTGGGTAGTTTCTTAAACAGCTAAACATACATTACCATGTGACCCAGCAATTCCAATATCCATGCAGTGATGAATGTATAAACAAATTGTGGAATATCAGCACCATAGAATATCACTCAGCTATATACAATAATGAGCTATCGATATGTGCAACAACAGGAATGAATCTCAAAACATGCTGTTCCAATGAAGCCAAACACAGAGGAGTACAAAAACAAGCTTCCAGTAACAGAGAGCAAATTGGTGGTTGCTTAGAGGTGAAGGAACTGACATGAGAGAACTTTTTGGGTTAAGTGGATGTTACATATCTCGATGGTTACATGGGTGTACACATTTGTCAAACTTTATCAAACTTTGCACTTAAAATGGGTGCATTTTGTTAAGCATCACCCACACCTCAAAAGTTAAGTACATTTACAAAATATGTGAAAAAATAGCATCGAAGTTGGTCAAAGTGCTACAAGGTCCTGGCACTACCTGGGAAAATATAAAAATGTTTGATGTTGAGATACAAAGGGTGCATGTAGTAATATCTAGGGTGATCACTAAAAGAATGATGAAGTAACTTATAAATACCAAACTAATAATTGGAAAAATGGAATTTTTTTTAAAAAGACAATTTGAAAGAAGATAAGAAAAGAAATTTAGAACAGGTCAGGTAATAGGAAGCAAATGGTAAGATAGTTGATCTGGATTAAGAAAATATCTATGTGTTGCTTGCAGGAGACACACAACAAGAACAATACAGAAGTATTCAAAATGAGGGAATAGAAAAAATAAATCATGAAAAACACTAACAAAAAAAGCCAGGGTTATTATATTAATATTATAGAAAGTAGACTTTTAGGCATAAATGATTACTAAAGATATAGAGGAATATTTTATAATACAAATGGTTTGATTTACCAGAAAGACATAGTAATTCTAAAAATGTATGCACTTAATAACATAGCCTCAAACTGTGTAAGGCAAAGATTAACCTAACTACAAGAAGAAATCAATAAATCTACAATCATAGTGTGAGATTTTAACATACCTCTCTCATTAAGGAGACAAAAAAAAGAGATAGATTTGAACTTTACAATTAACAAACTTGACTTAATTGACATTTAAAGACATTTCACTAATGTTGCAGAATTCATTCTTTTTAAAGTACACTTTGTAATAGTTATAAAAATTACCACATGCCGAGTAGTCTAAATCAAATCTTAACAAACATGAAAGGCTAGCAATATACAAAATTTGTTGGCTGGCAATAGTGGAATTACATTAGAAATAAATTATAAAAAGATAATTTGAAGATCCCTCCATGTGTGGAAATTAAGAATTATCCTTTAAATAATCTATAAAGCAAAGAAGAAATAACAATGGAAATCAGGAAATATTTTTAATAGAATGAAAATGAAAATGCATGTTGGTTGTGGCTAAAGTCACAAAGGAAAATTTATACCCTCGCTATGCATATAGTAGAAAAAGAGGAAGACTGAAGAAACAATGATCTAAGCATCTCTGAGAGTGGAAAACACACACTTAACGTGCTTTTTTTCCTATTCACTCTACAACAATAATGAACACAGAAGACTTCTGTGATCAAATGTGGGGTTTCTCCCCACACACCACGCGAGCAATCAGTTTACTACAGTAAGCTTACTGCAGCGGGACCAGCCGGGTGTCCTCCGATTCAATTCAGTTCTGATGCTAGCTCCCTGGAGATGGCCTCAGATCCCACAGTTGAGGACTCGTCCCCAAGATGGCAGCCCCCGCCTCAGGCACCTGGCGCAAGTCCGGGTCTCTGGAGCTTCTGACCCACCAGCTTCAAGCTGGGGTTCCCACAGCCTCCTCTTTGGGTTGGATTAATTCGAACGGCTCACAGAACTCAGGGAAATACTTACGTTTATGACAAAGGACACAGATGAAGGGATGCATAGGGTGAGGTATGCGGGAAGGGGCGCAGAGCTTCCATGCCCTCCCCGGGCGTGCCACCCTCCAGGAACATCTACGTGTTCGGCTATCCCCGAAGCTCCCCACACCTCATCCTCCTGGGCCTTTTACGGAGGCTGCATTGGATAGATATGATTGACAACCATGCAGAAATGTGATTGAACAAAAAAGATATGACTAATAGACTAATAGACTGAGTGGAGAAACCCAGCAAGGCCCATCTGTTCAGATTCTTCTTGAACTCTCTAGGCAGCATCCTTCCTCCAGGGTATGGAGCAGGACCCCTTTTGGAATGAGGGTCTTATGACCCACAATCAGAAAGGTAGGGGAAGATTAGAGTTCTGTCTTGGGCAAATGAAAGGAGGTCAGAAAAAGATCAGAGAGAGAGAGATTCTGTTTTCTGAGGCCTGCTTCTGAGGCCTAAAGTGCCCCACCACTGTAATAAAAGACAGGAACAAATACTGTGCACGTTCTGACCCAGGAACTGTGGATGAAAACCAATATACACAGATACAGCCACAGAGATATAGGTAGAGACAATATAATATCACAGTACCTATCTCAAAAAGTTAGAAAAATATCAAATTAAACTTGAAGAAAGTGGAAGAGAGAAAATAAAAAAGGTAAGATGAGAACAAATGGAATATAAACAAATATACAATAGAGAGGCTCAACAAAGCAAGAGGTTGGTTCTTTGAAAAGGCTAATAAAGTCATAAGTCCCTGGTGGGATGGATCAAGAAAAAAGAGAGAATGTAAAAAATAACGAAATTAAGAATGAAAGAGGGAACATGGCTTCGGATCCAACAAATATTTAAGATATTATAAGAGGATACTACAATCAATGTTATATGAATAACTAAAACTTTAGACCAAATGGATAATTTCCTAGAAAAGTACAATTTACCTAAAGTGACACAAAAAAAATCTGTACAGTTCTATAACAATAAAAGAAATAGAATGCATAATTTTAAACATCCAAAAAAGAAAACTCCAGATCCAGATGGCTTCACTGGTGAATTTTGCCAAATACCTAGGAAAGAGGGCTGGGTGCACACCAGTAATCCTAGCATTTCAGGAGGCCAAGGTGGGAGGATCACTTGAGGCTGGGAGTTTGAGACCAGTCTCTACAAAAAATGAAGTCCCAGCTATTTGGAAGCCTGCAGGGGGCATCCCTTGAGCCCAAGAGTTTGAGGCCATGATCACGCCACTGCACTCTAGCCCAGGCAACAGAGCAAGATCCTGTCTCAAAAAAGAAAGAAAGAAAGAAAGCCAATTGTACACAAATTTTTTCAGAGAATAGAAAAAGTGGGAATGTTTCCCGTCTTGCCTTCTGATGC
This sequence comes from Indri indri, assembly GCA_004363605.1. Taxonomy (NCBI): domain Eukaryota; kingdom Metazoa; phylum Chordata; class Mammalia; order Primates; family Indriidae; genus Indri; species Indri indri. The sequence goes on along the minus strand of RJWJ010013807.1, from coordinate 10,382 downwards.
CAGGGTTAACCATGATTAAAAAAACCTGACAAGAACATTATAAGAAAGGAAACTTAGAAAATTACAGGTCAATGTTGCATAATATTTTACATTAATATCTTTTTTAAAAAACCTCCAACCAACTTTTAAAAATTTTGGGTATTTTTTTGTTCTTGCAAAACAAATACAGCAATGTCTGAAAAAGTAAATACGTTGTGACCAAATTGGCCTATTTCAAGAATGGAAGAATGTTTAAACATTTGGAAAACAGTAAAATCATCTCATTGACAGAACAAAGGGGAAATACTACCTTATTTCAGATAAATGCCGAATAAGAATTTGATAAAATTCAATATACGTTTATGACTAGTACTTTTAGCAAATATAAATAGAACTTCTTTATAGATATAGAATAGTAATAAGTGCATTGGCTCCCTTTCTCCTAAATTGTCCCCAATTTGTTTCCTTTTGCCAACTGCCATCTCACTATGAATGTTTAATGATTTTTATTGGCCACTTAATGCATGCCAGGTACTTCACAAGATTCAGTTCCATATATGGTCGCATTTAATCTTCACAACAGCTCTGTGAATAAATAAGGACTTTATTTTCGGAGGGGTTAAGTGAACTGCCCAAAGTCAAACAGCTTTGCCTAGCAAACAGCAAGCAGCAGAGCCAGGATCAGATCCTGGGGTTTACTGCATTCCACCATCCTTTCAAAATCAGAAGGTTATAAATAGAAAATTCCAACATTTACCAATTCATGTGGGCAATTCATTATATACATGTATAAAGATGCTGTAAAAAACATGCACCCAAGTAAAATGAAAGAAATCAGTATTCTTTTCTACACACCCAACACAAACTAACAGTACATTTCAAGTGTGTAAAGCTTTTCTACAAAGTGGACATAGTGGAAAAGACATACATTTACCGTCAGCCTCAAATTGCTGCTTGGTCACTTGCCACTCGAGTTTCCTTGGAAGGTTCCTTAACCTGTTTGAGCTTTGATTTTCTCATCTGTAGAAAGCAGATAGTAACATCTATTGGTGGCAAGCCAAGGGAGCATTATAGAAATCACGGAGGACTCCAGATGAGCTGCAGCCAGCCTGCAAGCCCTAGAGACTGAGAAATTCCATCTGTGACAGAGAGCTGGCAGCAGAGGCCTCCTCAGCTGAGTGAGTGCTCAGTGAGTTGTAAACGCAGGTGGACTCTAACTTATCAGATCTCTGACATAATCGTAGGACAGCTCGTCCCCATCCGCACCCTCCGCCTGCCGAGCAGCTTTCACCCTGCCCTCCCCATCACTGGTTCCTCTGCTGCTGCTGTTAGGAAAGCTGTGGGGAACAAACTCATAGGTATTAGAGAGTACCTTGCAGAGAGGTCAAGAAACCAATTAAATGCAAACTAAATCAACAAGACACCATTTTTCAACGATCAAATTACCAAAGACATTTTCTTTTTCTTTCTTTTTTTTTTCAGACCAAGACTTTCTGGAAAGCAAAGGCATGTTAAATGATAACACTCAAGCTTGGCAAGAGTGTAATAAACTAACTTTCTTATGCACAACTGAAAGAGTGGGAACAGGTACAACCCTTCTGGAAAGCCACTGGACAAACAAATTGGAAAGGAGACGTGGAGATGTTTAGAATGTCATGTGCTCTGCCACAGCGATTCGCCTTCTAGGAATTTGTCTGTAGAAAATAACATTGATCACACACTTGGCCGAAGTTTTATGTCTGAGGGTGCTGCAGCCTCATTTCCCATGGCACAGGTTTTAAATAACCTAAATATTCATGCACAGGAGAATGATTAGATTACCAAATATATGCCTATAGTGAGACTGTGACTCATTCAGATGAAATGTTTCCTGAAGACAAGTTAATAAAATGGAGAAACGCTCATGATACATTATAAAGTGAAAAATGGAGATGCAAAACTGTATACACTGGAAACAACCCAAATGCCTATCAACAAACAGATAGATAAACAAAATGCAGCATATGTGTGCAATGGGATATTATTCAGCCTTAAAAAGGAAAGCAATTGTTCTATATGCTACAACATGAATGAACTTTGAAAACATTATGCTAAGTGGAATAAACCAGACACGAAAATAGAAATACGCATGATTCCACTTACATGATGTACCTAGAATAGGCAAATTCATAGAGACAGAGAGTAGAATTGAGGTTATTCTACTACAAAGGCTGTGGGGAGGAAGGAATGGGGAATTACTTTCAGTGGATATAGAGTTTGAGTTTGGGATGATGAAAACGTTTTGGAAAAGGATAGTGGTGATAGTTGCACAGTATTGTGAATACACTTACTGCCACTGAATTACACACTTGAAAATGGTTAAAATAGTAACTTTTATGGTATGTATATTTTACCACAATAAAAAGTGCATTAAAACACTGTTACACAAGTTTATTAAAAAATGCATGCTTTGTTTAGCTGGGTGTGGTGGCACATGCCTGTAGTCCCAGCTACTCAGGAGGCTGAGGCAGGAGGGTCACTTGAGCCCAGGAATTGGAAGTTGCAGTGAGCTATGATGATGCCACTGCACTCTAGCCCAGGCAACAGAGTCAGACTCTGTCTCAAAAAAAAAAATCATGCTTTGAAACACAGCACAATGTATAATGACATGTTAAGATGTAATCTTGGGCTATTGGTTGATTCATTCAAAAGAGAATTATGTTGAGCACCTGCCTGTGCCAGTTACTGGGCTGGTTCTGGGGACGGAGCTTGGTAAACAAGACAAATGGTCCCTTACTCCAAGGGAGGGGTAATAGATATTGAGTTTATAAGAAAATTCTTTCTTTTTTGCCCCTTTCTGTATTTTCCAAGTTCTTTTCAATGGGTATTCTACAACAGTTTTAAGTTTGGGGAAAAACGCAATTGGAAGAAGGGAGACAGTTCCAAAAGGCAACGTTGGCTTGAGATGGTTGTTCATTCTCCTGCTCTCCAGCTCTCTCCCTTGTTGCTCACACCATCCACATGCCTCATCTGCACGGAAAGGCCCAGGTCCGACGATGGGGAGGGAGTGCAGGTGGATCAGAACTTAGGGAGCAAGAGACACCTGTGGTGCCTGCTCGGTCACCTCTCCCTGGTCTGTGTTGGGCTTTCTGGCTTCCAGAGGTGTCTGCACGGCGGTGAGGCTGTCAACCCCTCCCCCTCTGTGCAATGACAGTTTACACCAGTGTTCAAAAGATTAAGTGCTTCTCTTTTTTGGTGCCAGGATTTTTATTCTTTTAACAAGAATCCTGCAATAACCCTTGAATAATTGCTTTGACCTCCCCCTACTTACAACAGGCCATCAAACTTCTAGAGACCCACAAAGCTGATCTGAAAATAACCAGGCAGCGGTTCATAAACGCACTGGTTCAGCACCTTTCCTCCAAGAAATCGTTGCTAATTTGGGGCTCCTCTTACAACATAGCAAAACTGAAAATAATTTCAGGGGTTTGCAATGCAAAAAGTCCCCAGTGGCCTCATTTCCACATCCTCTCTCCATCCCCACCCCCCCCAAAATAATTGACCATAAATTCTTGTTCATTCTTGTCTGATCTTGGCTGGGATTAGGGAGGGAGCCTGCCCTAGATGGATGGAGCTCTGCTTTCTCCAGCGTGGGGTGCGGAGGGCCCCCCGCCCGCTCTGTGCAGAGGCAGGAGGAGCAGTTCAGATCCTGGGGCTTCCTCTCATCTCGCAGGGCATCGGGCCTCACGCTGGCAGAGATGAAAGAGATCTGCAAGATGAGATCCCGGCGTCTTTGGCTGGAACCCTCCGTTATCCTTCTGTAGTCTTTGGCCCAGGGATCTATTTTAGGCAGCAACTTCCACTCCCTCTCTGTCAGAAACCTCTCTCGTCATTGAACTAGATTTTGGAGGTGTAGGAACATCTGGTTGCTGGACTGTGAGTCCCCTGAAGGCTGATCGCATGTTTAATTTTAGCTGTTCGACGAATGTTTAATTTATGAGTATATGATGGATGAATAAAACCAGCTTTGATGGCTTCATTTTAATCTTATTCCCAAGACAAATTTTAATCTCTGTATTTCCCCCACAGAAACTGACTTTTCTTCTTCTCCATTTCAATTCTTTTCATCTCCCCATCCCCCAAATCTCCAGTGATCCGCTCTTGTCATTGAGAGTTCGTGATCTAGTAGCTTTCCCTATGGAGGACTGTGCGGTCTGGTGGTTATAAAGCGCAGGCTGCCCGAGTTCAAATCCCGAGTGCTCCCCTGGCTGGTTGGCACCTCTGTGAACCTCAACGGCCTCATTCGCACACTGGGGCTAATAACAGAAACTGTGTTGTAGGGTTGTTGGGGGAAGGGTGACAAAAGCAAAGCTTCTGTCATGGAACCTGGCAGCTGAAGAAAAACTCCATGAATGTTCCTTGTTAGTAACATCTACATAGGCAATCTTTTCTTAGTGGCCTTCGTCCAACCCTAGGCTTCATCACGAGAGGAGAAAATGTATGATTGACCTTCGAGGAAAAATCTGGAAGAATGGGTTGCTTGTTCCAGAGCAGAGGTGACTGAGAAGTGTAACAGCTGCCCTTGCCAGCAACTTCCACCCTGAACGCTGTCTCACGTGCCTCAGTGCCTTTGAATCTCCAGCAGCTCGACCTTCTGCTCTCAAAGAGTGAACTTAGCAAAGCCCAGGCTCACTGAAATTCAGCGCCCCTACTTATCATCCGTACGCTACCCTGTGAACAGAAGGAAGCTGCACCCTTGGGCGTACAAACAATCTGCCCAACATCAAACAATCAGTAACTGGCAAAGTGGAGATATGATTCCAGGTCCACACAGGACCAATCCAGGACCTTTGGGAGACACGGAGCCACTGTGGTTGTTCTTCATTTCCACTTAACCCACCACGGTTCCATGAAATCTACCCTGCTTCTGACACCCCAGCCCCTGAGCCAGTCCTGGACTCCATGTGTGCAAAGCACGAGTCTCCCCACTCCTCACATACCTGGTGGGGCCTGAGAATAAGCCAGCAGCCCAGGGGCCCTGCCACAGCCTGGCCACCACTGCTGGGCTCGGCAGACTCCCTGAGGGCCCTCGGGTCTTTGCCTTGTTCCCGAGCCTGCGTCGTGCCTGCTATGAACAGATTTCAGGGAACTGTGCCTCTTCCTCTGGGCCTGAACACCCAAAGGCTGCCTGCCTCCCCAACTCTGCAGCCTGCTACAGACTCCTCCCGTCACCTGCAGCTTTGGAAACTAGGGCTCTCTTTCTTTCTTACTTCCCACCACTCATTCTGTCAAGAAGCTATAATATTTTGTATCCAAGTAGCCTCGGTTTCAACAAACCATAGGCTTGCTAATGTCTCTTTACAGAGTGAAATCGGACTGTCTACTCCAACTGTGACTTTGGGCAAATCATTTCGCCACTCTGAGGCTTAATTTCCTCCCAGTTAAAGTGGGCGTTAAATTATATGACCTTTTAATATGCTATAAAACTCTGAATTTAGAGCTGAACATCTCTATTATCTAAGGATGCTGAGAAGGAAAAGGTGGTTATGGGGCTAACGTCATTTTAGTCTTTATGTAGGTCCGGCTGTCTTCCAGGGGGAGATTCTGAAAATTTTCTCCATCATAAACATTTCTAGCCTTTATTTTCACCACGTATCCTCATGCTATTGTCTGTTTGAGAATCACCTTTTCCTTCTATGCAAGCTAAATCATACCGATCCTTTTTTTTTTTCTTTAACTTTAAATTTCACCTTTGACACTTTGTAAACTCCCATCAGCTTTGTATGTTAGGCTACTGGCGTGACAACCACGATACTTTCCTTCCATCTGAAAATGATTTGGAGACACAAAGCAACAAAAATAACCTTTGAAGTGCAACGTCTCCCTGGTGCTATGAGGGAGCATTGAAGTGACTGGATTTCAGCTATTTCAATGCTCTGTACTTTTTGTCTCTCAATATGTGCTGTGACTGTTGGCTCAATGATTAATTTTCATAGTTCCTTTCTCATTTCTGCTTCTTAGCTTTTTAAAAAAATTTCTTTGTTTCTTGGTGAGCAGAATTATTTCCACCGCATGACCATGAGTCATGACCTCATACTCCTCTTTCGGAGCAGGAAGAAGCTTCACTAATTCAGTAATGCAGTCATTGAACAAATGAACTTCCACAATCCCCACTGAGTCCTATACTTTTACAAAAAAAAAAAAAAAAAGAGAGAGAGAGAGACTCATATAGGCTTTTGGGGTCTTCACAACCCAAAACATCTTTTTGAAACTAAAAATTAAATTATTCCATGTTTATAGGCATATTGATTGGTAGAAAAGTATGAATCATTACGTGGATTTTTTTTTTTTTTTTTTTTTTTGGTCCAACCCAGTTCTGTATTTTCCTCTAGAGAAGTTGAGTCACTGAGCCTACTTCCTTTTCCTGGAAACACAATCAAATGGATTTCCCCGTTGGTTCTAGGTGGGGCAGCACGGGCAGTCCTGGCGAGTGGAATGTAGTGGAAACGATACTGCCCCTCCAGGGGAAGGAAGCTGTCTCCCCCTTCCCCCATCCGCTGACTTGATCATACCAAGACGACCTGGAAACCACGTGTTGAAGATAGCAGAACCACGTGGAAGGAGCTGTGTGCCTGAGTTATTAAGTGGAAAGCCACTTGTCAAACACCTGATTGGACTGTGAGGTAATTCACTGGGGCTCTGGGACAGTTTGACAGAGCAGTTAGCAGGCCCTCGCTAATACGTTGCTCTTGCCCTTTAGGTTGAACAAATCGGACGCCGGAGCTATAGAGTAGCCTTGCTACATTGTGTGGTCAAAGATGGTGCTTCCCAAGAGGTTTGCAACATCCTGCTACTTACTTGCCTTCACTTCAAGCAACATAATTTACATCTCCTCTGCAGCATAGGGGTCCAAAGAAAAGGGGTTCAAAGTCAGAACTACATTCTCTCCTTTTGATTTACCTTTGCCGCCCATCCGTGCCAGACCCACAGTCAGAATTTGTAAGCCTGTCAAGATCTCTGCCTATATCGGTATTTTGTGAATACAGAAAAATGGGCTCCCTGGTGTGACTCCATCTCAGAAACCAAAACAAAGTATGCAAACCTAGCCCTTTACACGTCTTTCAGGATCATTCAATAAACATAATCGGTTTTCTTTAGAAATAATATGGTTGTCTAATTTCCCTCAGTAGTGGCCGGTTAAGCAACATCTCCGGCTTCCTATGAGCTAACTCACCAGCTCCCTGGGCTCATTTTGGACTTTTCCTTTCACTCTTGCGACAGCCACATCTCACATCTTTAGTGTCACCTCTGGTTTTCCTGTTTAAATGTGCTTCCTCTTCCCTCTACGTGGTTTACGGATGTGGATGCGTCTTCACAGTTCCACGTGTCTCTTTATCTTCGGGAGTCTCCGTAACCGTTCCGTGAAAATTCATCTCAAACCATTTCCTCTTGGGTCTATCTTTTCTTTAAGAGAAAGAATTTTAAAGTGAAACTCAGTAATGCATGGATCTGTTTCTCGTCTATACCACGGTTGCCGCCTACCGTTTCCTGAACCTCCCCTCCAGTTCACCCCTCACAGGATGACTTGAACACAAGCCACCAATCGCCAGCTCAAATCAAACAAGGTAATGTCCAACTTGCTCTGCTTTTTTCCTCTCACACTTGTCTTAACATTTAAATTTCTCCATCCATTGATGAACAAATCGCTTTGGTACACTTTATCAGGAGCTTTGAAATGAGAACAGATGAAATACAAGCAAGCTCACACGTAACTTGTGAGACTCACGTGAAACCGTCTGAGAACAAGAGGGGACGTAGGACCGTCATCTGGTGTGTATGAAAAGTGCACTCTGACAGGTAGAGGGAGGGAGAGACCACCGTGTGCCAGAGCCAAGGAAGGTTTAGTGAAGATGGGACTCAGCCCGTAAGGACTGTTAGGCTACAGCAGCAGGAAGTACAAGCATTTCATATGTGGGGAATATTGTGGACAAAGGCACAGAAGCAGAAATACTAGTCACGATCACAGTGGGTCCTGTTTATTACACACCGATTATGTGCCTTGCACCATGCCAGGCCCTTCACATTCATTATATCTGATCCTCATAGCAACACTGGGATTATGAAGTGGGTATTTTACAAATAAGAAAACTCAGTTTTAGAGAAGCACTAAATGGCAGAATCAGGATTCAAGGTCTGTGCTTTGCCCACTACATACAAAGAGGGGACGGTTACAAAGCTGCCGCTCCGGGGAGCAGAAGGCAGTCGATAGGCAGATCTGTAAAGCTGGACTGTGGAGATGCTGGATGTTGAACACAGATGCTGGACTTGATGTGGCAAATGACAAACTCTGGAGTTAGAGAAGATCTGAGTTCAAGGCCATGTTCCATGTTAACTCTGGGAAACATAGCTAAACTTGCTGAGATTCAGTTTTCTCCTTTGTAAAATGTGTTCAACAGTAGTATTAATTTATAAAGTTGACAGGCTTAAATGGGATAACATGTTTAAAACTTCTACCAATGTACCTGAGATGTAGTAAGCATTTAACATATGATAGACATTTTTCTTGTCACTGCTACTGCTACTACTGCCACCACAATAGTGTTTAAGGAAGATAATCTGGAGAAAAACAGCTAACAGATATTTCTGTTAGATGCAATGAGAACCCGTGGGCTTCTCAGGATAGGGAGAGACAGGTAGGAGTGAATTTTAAGCAGGGCAAAGATGAGTCCACAGCACTTGGTGACTGATATAAGGGACAAAGGAAAAGGAAAGCCCAAAGATTATAAATTTAGGAGAATTTGAAAAGCGTTGATATAATAACACAATCAGAAATTAGGAAGTGAGTTAGTTTTGGGGTATGGATGATGAATTGAGTTTGAAATGATGATAATGCATCAAGGAGTATATACTAGAAGCCTTGGCCAAATACTTGATTCTGGAAATATAGACATTGGGATCATTTTAACAAGTGTATTTATTGAAAAATAAAGACGAGCTAGAGCGTGGTATAACAGGAGAAGACCAGGGACGGGGACTGACACCTGGGGGAACGTGGTACTGGAGAGGAGTCCGTGAAAGACACAGGAAGGAGCAGAGGAAGAGGTGAGATGAAATGCAGACCACCGCAGTCACACAACAGGAAAGGGATGCTCCAAAAGGCGAGAGAGCTCTACTGTGCCCGCCGGGGCTGCCGAGGGGAGAAAAGATTGGGGCTGGGAAAAGGCTTCTGCATGAAGCTCAGTCTGGAGGGAACCAGGTGGGAATGAAAGACGGCAGACTCTGCCCATTCATTTGGGATGTAAGTTTCAGACAGAACTAGGCTGTTGCTAGAAGTAGTAGCAAGTTCTTGGAGGGCCAAATACCACTGATAATCTTCAGAGTGAGCTCAGTCCATCTCTACCCCTTACATGGCACATCTCTTCAAGGACCGATTCCCAAATCTGCACCCTTTTCCCATTGCTACTGCCATGGTCTTAGCCTGACCTCTGTCAGCTCTTGTCTTCTTTAGGTCTCACTGTTGCTACACACTTATCAACCTGATCCATTTCTGTGGTCCCCAACCCCCAGGCTGCAGATTGGTACCAGTCTGTGGCCTCTTAGGAATCAGGCTACACAGCAGGAGGTGAGTGGTGGGTGAGCAAGCAAAGCTTCACCTGTATTTACAGCCACTCCCCATCACTTGTATCACCGCATAAGCTCCACCTCCTGTCAGATTAGATTCTCATAGAATCAAGAATCCTACTGTAAACTGCGCATGCGAGGGATCTAGGTTGTGCGCTCCTTGTGAGAATCTAATGCTTGATGGTCTGAGGTGGAGCTGAGGTGGTGATGCTAGTGCTGGGAAGGAGCTGCAAATACAGATCATCATTATAGAGAGGTTTGACTGTGCGATAAATGTAATGTGCTTGAATCATCCCGAAAACATCTCCCCACCCCTACCCCGTGGTCTGTGGAAAAACTGTCTTCCATGATACCAGGCCCTGATGCCAAAAAGGTTGGGGACCACTGCATTTGACCCCAACCCCACCATTTCTGACAATGTCATGGGTCTGATGACCTCTAAGACATCCTTCTAAGCTTGTCTATTTCTCCTTCAAAGATGTTATCAGGAAGGAAGATTATGTTCCTTAAGTTATTTTCTTCTTATTTGACATGGATGTCTAAAAAAAGGATAGCAATCACTATTATCATTGTGGGTTTCCTATTACTCCTTTCAAACACATTAGAAGTTCCTTAATTCCATCGTGAGTTGTACCCAACTGTTATCAAACTCTTTTTTTGGAGTATGTGCCAGGAATAACCTCACTGGCCCAAACCACTTTGAAAGCAGTTCTTAGAAGCACACTGCCTCCATAAAGCTTATACAGTCGGATTTCTCTAATTCCTGCCCCGATTAAGCATAGACTTCCATGATCACATCCCAG
>RJWJ010013806.1:17052-39290 GCA_004363605.1 Indri indri | reverse complement strand
GAACCAGAGTTTTCACAAGAAGCAAAAGATATATATATAGAATGGGGGGAGCAAGAGACAAACCCTGTCATTTTGGATTTGGAGATCAGTATAAATTCATTATTTTTTAAAAATAGTATTTTTAGTTCTGTCCACTTACAGTGCCTAAAAGCAATGACATCCAGTAGCAATAAGCACATCCAGCACTTTGATCTGAGTCTCTAAGTACCATTCCCAACTCAAAGATACTAGGGATCCTTGAAGAATTAACTGGTTCCAGGGTGAGGTAGGTAATGTATAAGGTGAGCCCCTGGAACATTGACTTGCACCAGAAATAAAGGAAGCGATTTAAAAAAACAAAAACCCAATGGGAACATGTCAAAAGACACAGAAATCAATTTCAAGGGGTTTGGCTCTGGTCAAATTTGGGATAATTGGAGCATCAAAAATAATGGCAGTATTGGATTATAACACATAAAATAAAACAGAAATTCATGAGTCCATAGAGAATTTATTTTTAAAAAGGAGAAATAAAAAGGGTGAGGGAAAGAAGGGAAAAGGGAACTTTTTTTTTTTAAACAGAATTTTACCAACCAATAAATGAAGAAGAATGACATGATTAGAAAATTATCATTTTGTAGCCACCATTGTAATAAGTGATTCACGGAAGAATCATTAATGGACAATAAAATGATTGAATGAAAGGTTATTGGGGAAAAGGATATGCACAAGATCTCAAAGAGTCACTCAAAGAGTCATCCCATGTATCACTTATTAATTACCAATGGAAACCAGTACCTTCCCACTGGAGAAATTTGGCAGACACAATCTTAACTAAAGGGTCGAACTTAAAATTACCAATAATGAAACAAACACCTGATACAATGCTCTGAAAAAGACACAATATCGCTTATATGATATTCTTGTCAAAAAATATTTAATTTGAATCTAATCTCAAAGAAACAGACAAATCCAAACTGAGGCATATTCTATAAAACAACTAGCCTTGGCACACCTGTAATCCTAGCACTCGAGGCAGGAGGATCGCTTGAGGCCAGGAGTTTGATACCAGCCTGAGCAAGAGCGAGACCCCGTCTCTACAGAAAATAGAAAAATTAGCTGGTTGTGGTGGCGCATGCCTGCAGTTTCAGCTACTCTGGAGGCTGAAGCAGGAGGATCCTTCAGCCCAAGAGTTTGAGGCTGCAGTGAGCTATGATGATGCCACTGCACTCTACCCTGGGTGACACAGTGTGACTCTGTTTCAGAAACAAAAACAAAAACAAAAAACTAGATGTGATACCTCAAAAGAAAAAAGTGTCAATGGTCATGAAAGACAAAAAGCTGAGGAATTTTTCTTGTTCTTGGTTGAAGGAGCATAAAAGAAAACATAATTTGTAATCTTTTGTTCCTAGTTAAGAAAAAAAGAAAGAGAAGAAGGAAGGGGGAAAAGAAGACAGGAAAGAGGTAGAGAAAAAGAAAGAAAAAGAAAAACTTATGATAAGGAATATAAGATAATAGAGGAAATATTAATATAGATTATATTCAATAACAGTATTGTATCAATGTTAAATTTATTAAGTGTGTTAATTTATCTTGGTTCTAATTGACACATAATTATACATCTTTATGGGGTACAGTATGATGTTCAATATATGAATACATTGTGTAATAATCAAATCAGAGTAGTATAACCATCACCTCATATATTTATCATTTATTTGGGTTTTTTTGGGGGGGAGTTGTTTGTTTTTTTGACACAGGGTTTTGTTCTGTCTCCCTGAGTAGAGAACAGTGGCATCATCATAGCTCACAGCAGCCCCAAACTCCTGGGCTAAAGCAATTCTCCTGCCTCAGCCTCCCAAAGTGCTAGGATTATAGGCATGAGCCATGGCATGTGGCCTTCTTTGTTTTTTAAAGTTTTTTCCTGAAATATCGTAAGCACCTATGTATCATTTCTTTGTGATGATAATATTCAAAATCCTCTCTTCTAGCCATTTTGAATTATATAATATTGTTAACCAAGAAACAAAAATGCTAACTATAATAAGAAATGATTGACAATTTCAACCACAGCAAAAGTAGGAACTCTGTTCAATTATAACAGTCTAAAGCAAATATAACAAAAATCCAGTAAGATGGGAGAAGATATTTTTAATGCATTAACAGACAAAATCTACAATTACTGAAATACCAAAAATAAAAGCATCTGGAAATAAGTATAAAAAAAAGATAAATTACTCAAACAACTTAGGGGAAAAATAATTTGGAGGCATTTTACAGAACAGGAAATGCATGGGCCATAAACATATGAAAAGATGCTCAACCACATAGTCAGGGCAATAGATTTAAGATCATGAAATACCATCTTATGTCCACAAAATTGGAAAAAATTAATAAGTCTGAAAACAAAGTATTGAGGGGGATGGAGATCAATGAGAAATTTTGTAATGTGCTAATGGGAGTATAAATTGGTTTAATCATGTTATCTTGTAAAGTTCAGCATTCACATACCCTACACTCAGCAGTTCCAATAGGCGTGTATCCTAGAGAAACTCTTGCACATGTGTACCAACATGTGCACGCTAGCACTGCCTGTGAAGCAAAAGCCTGGAAATAACCCAAATGTCCATTAAAAAGAGGAAAAAATTGTGGTATATTCACATATCTCCACTTACCAACACAGGCAAATCTTAGAAACAACGCTGAATAAAAAATAAGTCCCAGACAGTATGATATCATTTACAAAATTCAAAAACAATAAAAAATAACCAATAGATTATTCGAGTAAACATACATATGATAGATTATATTAATATGTAAATATATGGCATAAATTAAAATAATTATATAATGCAATAAAGAAAATTACATATAAGCCAAAAAATGAATCAAATAAGTTATGTAACACGCATGCACAAGAAGAAGAAATACAATGAAGGACATTAATGACAACTGGGGTAAGGAAGGGAGCATGGGATAAAAGAGGAGCCATAGCTAATGTGAGCTATTGGTCATATTCTAGTTCCAGGTGCTCATTATATTATACTTCGGAAAGTACATAGAGTTTACATATACTATTTTAAGATCAACTAGGGAAGAAAAATATAATACTAATAATAAGGATGGATGGGGCAACAATACTCTATACAGTCACATCCCATTTAACAACATGGATACATTGTGAGAATCACATCATTAGGTGATTTCATCATTGTGCAAACATCATAAAGTGTACTTGCACAAACCTAGATGATGTAGCCTACTACACACCTAGGCTATATGGTATAGCATATTGCTCCCAGGCTACAAACCTGTACAGCATGTTACTGTACTGAATACTATAGGCAATGATAACACAATGGTAAGTATTTGTGTATCTAAACATAGAGAAGGTACAGTAAGAGTACGGTATTATAATTTTATGTGACCACGGTCATCTCTGTGGTCCACCATTGACTGAAATGTCATTATACAGTGCATGCCTGTAAATGTGAAGTTCATTGTGTCCTGAACTTTTAGGAATTTAATAGTAAGCAGGAATTCTAAAGGAATGCCTAATTAGGAGAGAGAACAAGTTATTAATTTTAAGCATTAGATGTTTATACATGCATAAAAAACCTTGTAATAAATATTTTTAAAGAGTAAGTGGAAGATTAAGTGCAGAGTTGCAATGTACTATGCATGCTGCTATTAAAAAGTACCTAAAGCTTCATTTTAATATATTTATATTTTCCAAATAAAATAATAGAGATCTTTCTTCCCACCACTTGCCCATGTTCCTCTTCAGTTCAGATGCACTACAGATTCTATAAGATCTTTCATTTCCATCATATCTGGATGGTGACCACTCTCCCTTTTATTTACCTAATAATAAGAATGAATGACTACTGAAATTAAGGAGGGCATTCAGAGCAAATTATAGGAAGCAGTTTTCTATTCAGCATATAATCAAGCTGTAGAATTTAGATCTGCACTTAAAGAAAAGATTGCTGTTGCTAGCTTTAAAAGGCTAGATGATAATGGTATGAATATTAATACATTTGCAGCTAGCCAAAGCAATATAATGGTAAGCAGATCTCATGCTTCAGTGCGCAGACTGCCCACAGGAGTCAAGAAGGACTTCCCTCACCCACTGCGCAATAACTAAGGGCAGTTTGCATTGGTTATTGTCACCTTTCTCTGAATCATCAAATAATGACCAGGATGAGCCAACATTGCTAGTTAGTTTAAGCAAAACTTATGTTCCATGTATTTTTATGATTTCCTGCACCATTCTAATTTATTTTTGCAGTTACCTCTCAGAGGCATAGAAAAGCCTTAATTAACAGCATACTCTTTTTAGCTATAGAACTGTACACAGCTACTGTTTAAGTTGAAAGGACAAATTTCAGCCAAAGTCCTAGTACCCAAACCCAAATGCTATTAAAATTTAGGTATATTTCATTGTAGTCTTTAGTTTCCATTTAATAGTGATTATACAATGTTGCTTCCTAGTTTTTTTATTTTTTTTAATGCTATATACATTTCCCCCAGTTAAATATGCATGCCAATTAATTCCATTTAAGGTAAATATGTAGTAGTCCAAATGGTTAACCACAGTTGACTTAATCATTCATTTATGGTAGAGCATTTAGGTTGTTCCCATTTTTTTCACCATAAATGGTATTACTATGAATACCTTTGTGCATAAAGCTTCTTCTGTACTTAGAATTGTTTTCCTTGAGATAGAGCTCCTGAGTGGATTTATTGGGTCAAATGACATAAACATTTTTAAGATGCTTACAATAATTTATATACATTAAATTATATTCCAAACATGTGTATGCAATGTATACTGTTACCAGCAGTGTATGCATCATCTCTGTACCACACACTTGCCAATTTTCAATATGGTCATTTAACTTGTATTATTATATCAATGACACCAATGAATTTAGAAAACGATCACTGTAATCCTGTATATGGCTTGTATAATAAACAAAATTATTTCAAAATCTAGGGGACAAATAGGTACATTTATATCAGAATATAACTTTTAAAATAATCAATTGAGTCTACCATCAAAATTTCCCCTGTATTTACTTACAAGCTTTGATAACTATGGTATGTGCCAAGAATTCACAAAACAGGGGATCTCTATTAGCTTGAAGGCTACATAATCAATGCTGTAGAGACACTTCTGTTAGTGAATAAATGATGAAGTTTTACCAGAAAAGATGCAGAGTCAACAGAAATATTCAACAAAATACATAGTTAAGAACGATCCTGGAATTAAATGGGGATTTTCATATTTTATAAATGTTAGAGATAATATGGATTTGGTACAGATACATAATTATTTGACTAGCATTTTACAGAAACTTTAGAACTGAGATTTTGTTACACCTGTACACTTTGAGTTAATTCTTGTTGAAAACAAAGAGTGAAGTAAATACAGACTACTTTTTAATGTCTAACTATTCCTATTACTCTACTAAATGATGCTCATTCTATTAATAAATAATGTTACAGAAATACTTCTGAAATCATTTAAGGATACATTTATAAAACTGTGTCTAATTGTGAATATTTAGAAACTGTCTCATACATCCATTAATGGGAGAACCATTACATGAATGTGGCATCTCTATACAGTGGCATTAAGAAGAATGAAGTCGATCAGTAAAAATTAATGTGGGAAATATCTATATTTTGCTAAGCAATAAAGCAAACTGCAGACCAGTAAGTGTGATCCCATGATCCCATTTTTGCTAAATACACAGACACACACATACACACGTGTGTGTATACATGCACAAATACAGACACAGAGAAATAGATAAGCCCTGGCAGGTTGCACACCAAACTGAACAATGGTCCCACCTGGAGGCATCAGAGCAAGCTGATGAGAAGGGAGAATTTGAAATTTTACATCTTTGTAGTGTTTGAATTTTTTATTCCATCAACATAGTCTACTGTCATACTCTAAATATATATACATATTTAGTAAAATTAAAAATTGCGTGTGTGTGTGTATCTTTTAGAGAGGCTGAAAGTGTTTTAATACCACAATGCATTTATGCCTTCTTATAAATCTGAGGACCATCAATGTGCACTCTATGACCAACGCAACTGAATGGCTTTTTCACTGAAGAGGCCACGGCACTGCTTTACTACTTCACATTAATGCACTTAAAGTATCTCAGCAGCAGGTGTATATTAACTTTTGTGCAGTTTACATTGCAAATATGCTCTTCACAAAACCAAACTATCTTTAAGTGCTCAGAATGAAAATCTCATTTTGTTGACTTTGCAGATTTATTTCTGAAACAAGCTTCCTATTGCACTATACAAGCACAAATATTGGTTATACAAAATGTATAACCATGCTAGAAAGAAGTTTTGTGAGTAAAGAAAATACTTGAAATGTTTAAAGTTCTCTGTTATGTTACAATCAGGAGGAAATAAAAAATCATGATCAAGAACTGTATTTTGGTAACCCTGGGGTTGGGTAATAACAATAAAAAGATAGGTTTGGGGAACTTAAGGGGCCCCAGTATATAACACTCTTCTTTCCTGCCTGAAATATGATCAATTAAAAAATAAGGAAGGCAGAAGGGAGGAAAAAACGTCTCATTTACTACTGATACAGGAGATACTGGAAAATATGGCTTATATCTGCAGGCAAAGGTTTTCTAGTATTGAACCCCAGAATTAGACTAACTTAACTCATACCATTAAAGGTAGTACTGGAGCCCACAAGCTTTCTCTCATGGAGTCCTGCCACTATAAAACTTAAGGGATGACAAGCAGAGTGGAACAAACTGAGGCAGGCCAGGTTCCCAAGAGACGGGGAAAGGGAAGGGGCTGGGCCCCACATGGCCCAGTTTACCCTTCCACACTCCCTACCTGGACTGAGTCACTCCTCCTCGCTTCAGGATAAGGGGTGAGGGGCTCAGGGGAGGCCAGAATGGTTAAAATAGGAAAGCTTTTTCCACATTGAAGAAAAAATCAGCAGTGAAAATAATTCCATTCCAAAGTGGGACTATCCCAGTGATTAGAATATACCATGTCTTCGCAGGCAACACTGAAAATAAATATAGAACTTTTATCATTTTTGTAGTGAAAATTCAATTATATGTAGATAAATTACTGGAACAAATACTTATTGAACACAATGTACCCTTGACTGTACTGGATGCAGAGACTGAAAGATGAACAAGAAGTGGAGGGGGTTCCCAGTCTCGTGGGATAGATCGATACACACAGCTCTCATAGAATGATTGACGATATAGCAGTGTTATAAATAAGTTCTCTATGAACATACAAAATGGAACAGTAAAGTTTTCACAGTTTATTACATTCATTTATTCCTCTATTTATTTATTTAACACCTACTGTATGACAAGCTCTGTACCCAAGTATTAGACCATAAGTATACAATGGTGAACAAAATAGACAAAATCCTTCCTCTTATTGAGCATATATGGTGGAGACAGACATTAACAAAATACCTAAATATGTAATTAAAAAATGGAATTGTGCTATAAAGGAAAAAATAGAGGGTGCTGTTAAGGAAAATACCAGAGGTTATATTATTTATTTATTCATTTATTTATTATTTTTTTCTGTAACTGGTGTGATCAATAGAGGTTATACAATTTAGATCACAGGGAAGGAGGGTGGGGGACTTCTCTGAGGAATTATCTCAACGAGACCTAAGGGTGGGGTATGTCCCACCAGGTAGGAGATAGGCATCCAGAGTGGTAAACATAATTTCAGGAGGAGTAACGGCAGCTACAAAGGTCTTCAGGTGAAAGAAAACGTGAAGTGTTTGCAGGAGCAGAGTGAGGAGGAGATCATGGTTGAAGATAACATCAGAGAGGTGGTCAGAGGTCGTACTGTGAAGAATCACATAGGCCACATTAAGGACTTAAGGTTCTATCATGTTCATTATGAAGCCATTGGATGACTTTAGCAAGGGGAATGATATGATTCAATTCACAATGGATTGGAGGATACAAGAGTGGACGAGGGGGGAGCAAAAAAGAGATTGTTACTGAGATCCAGATGAGAGAGGCTGGTGGCTAGAACTTGGGTAGAAGCAATGGACACAGAGAAGTAGAAAGATTCAGTAAATATTTTGGAGGTAAAAGCAACAAAACTCGGTGATGGATTGGGATAGGGTGAGAATAGTGAGATTTGTGAATATGTCAAAAATGCCTGCTACATTTCAGACTTGAATAAGAACCCAGAAAAAAAATGACATGTGAGCTGGGTCTTGAAGACTATGTTAGATTTTAGCTGATGGAGAAAGACACAGGTATAAAGGCCTGTTGCATATTTGGAATATCACAAATCATATTTTGATGGACTAGTAGTATAGGGTATGCAGGGAGACAGTGGCTAGGCACAGATTCTGAAGGCCCTTGAACATGTGATAAGGGTTTTTGTTATTATTTGTTTATTTAATCAGAGCATCATCACTTCAGATCTATTTTTATATTAGACTGTTGGGAATTCAGGATGGGAGCTTAAGGAAGAGGGATTAGGGACAAATCATCTAGAGGTGATGATCAAAACCACTGAACCAGGCGACATAGCCCATGGAAAGTACAAAGTAAGAAGAGAATCAAATCAGTGATTAACTTTTCGGGAGTCTCGGCACTTAAAGAACAGGCAGAAGGAGAAATGAGAAAGAGGCTCAAAAGGCACAAAATCCTCATGGACAGGATGAAATAAAAATGAAATCGTAAGTAGTTACAGCTAATAATTATAGAGCATTTGCTGTGTGCGAAGCACTGCTCTAAGGACTGTGTATTGTCTTAGCCCATTTTGTGTTGCTATAAAGAAATATTGGATAATTTACAAAGCAAAGAGGTTTATTTAGTTCATGGTTCTGCAGCCTGTACGAGAGGTATGGCGCCAGAATCTGCTAGGCTTCTGGTGAGGGCTTTTGTGCAGGCTCATGAGAAGAAGGACCAACCTGAGGGGTGTCCTGGCTTTATAACAACCCACTCACACAGGAACTAATTCATTTGCCCAATTACCAATCCAGTCTCACAAGAGGGAGAACTCACCCACCTACCACAAGAACAGCACCAAGCCATTCATGATGGATTCGCCTCTGCGATCCAAACACCATCACTAGGCTCCACCTCCCAACACTGCCACACTAGGGATGAAATTTCGACATGCAATTTGATGGGGACAAAAAAACCATATCCAAAGCACAGCATATATATTAAATAATTTGTATTTTACCATAATATTGTGAGGTAGGTACTATCATTAACCTCATTTTATAGATTTAGAGACTAGGCAAAGACAAGTTAAATGCTTGTCTATGCCCACTAAAATAATAAGATGCAGAGCTAGGATTCAGAAGGTTTATAATTTTAATCACTATGCTTATTGCCTCTCAAGATTCTGATCTTAATTATTTCTGTCCTTCCTAAACCGTATGAAAAAACTAGCTCAGTCATAGTTACACAAACGTTCAGGTGGCTTCTGATGAATTAATCCAACCTCTGGTTTAAGTGTTAATCATAGCAATATTTTACAAATTAGCTGCTTTACTGTGTGGTAGTTAATAATCCCACACTCTTCAAAACATAATCTTTTAAATAAACAAACATATTTATAAATATGTAAGGATTACTTAGAGCAGAGATCATTAAACCACTGTGAACCACTGGTTCCCTACATTAATGGATAACATTAAGATAGAGTCCAGCCAATAATCTGAACTCTGCAGACTAATTTTTAAAAATATAAACCATAATAATTATAAAAGAATTTCAATAATACAAACAAAATAAAACATATATTAAAATTGTCCAATTATTAAAAGTAGAAAAAATAAGCACATAGAAATGAATAAATATTAAAGTTTTCTTTTATAATTGCTTTCTTAATGGTTAAAGTTTAATAAAAGTAGAAGTAAATGATAACGACTTTAAAATAAAATTGGTCTTCAACTGAAGGCTATTTTGTCGCCCCCTACCTCAGCCCCAGGTGATATTTGGCAATGTCTGGAGACATTTTTGTTGGCACAGCTAGGAAGTGGGTGGGGGTGCTACTGGCATCTAGTGGGTAGAAACCAGGGATGCTACTAAACATCTTACAATGCAGAGGACAGCACCCCACCACAAAGAATAATCTGGACCAAAATGTCAACAATGCCAAGTTTGAGAAATTCTGCTATAAAAATAACATCCACTCTAGTAAAGATCAAACCTGAAAGTTCAAGAAAAATGCAACTATTTCAGAATTTAGTATGCATTTGAACACAGAGATGAAAAAGACTATTCTCTAAAATTTAAGGGTAAAATCAACTTAATTTTGGCCTTCATGATGAAGTTGAATAAATGTCATATCATTTCTTGCCATCATTAGCTTTGTGTTATTGCACTAATCGTAAGACTGATATAGTCCTCTTTCCTAAAATCTTTACAGTCAATACGTTGATTTTGTTCCTCACACATGGGAAAACTCTTATGAAACATACTAATAGGGGAACTAAGTACACATATCAATGAATTAAAAGTGGGAATTGATAAATACTGGCATATCATTTAATAACCGTTAATATGCAATGAATGGACTAGGTACATGAACTGATGTTTCTTTCCATCCAAACTTATTCTGTCACCATTTGTGAAGCAAAAAGCACTAACAGACTTTGTGTGTTTAATTTTAACCCAGGGCAAATTTTTATGACTGAGTGATAAACCCACAAAGCTGGAGTTGGTATCGGAAGCCCTTACGCTATTAACTATAATGATACTAGTGGGCATCGCCATTTTTGAAAGTGTAAAAAAAATCAATGAGCAGAATGTCGTTACAGAAACTCATTCTGCATCACACATATCACCCAAGAGATTGACATTTTATGCTTGTAAAACTTAACATAAAATTAAATTGCAAATATTTTCTCACAATCTACTAAAATTATGGCCTAAGGCAATACACTGCTAATATGAAGCATTTGTTCAGCTCTAGTGGACATATTTCCTGTAAGATTTATGTGAAAGAAGGCTTCATTTGCTTTGTCATAGATTCAGTAATTGGTTCCTTTTCTTACATGAAGCCTAGAAAGTATAGAAACTTCTTTAAAATTAAGCTAGCAAATATAACACTGAATTATTAATAAACAATAGTCAAATTTAAGAACTTGAGGTCAGTGCTCCTTGTGTTTGTGACTATTATCATTTCAAACATCAGCCATTATTTCATTATCCAAATGTATAAAAAGCATCTAAATATTCCAACAGAAATTACATTTTAATTTTTCAGGAGCAAAATCAGCGTAATAAATTTCAAGTAAAAAAGATTGTGATTTATTTTCCCCTGTAATCTAAAAGATTAAAAATAATTTCAATTATTTGCCACCCCCAAAATAAAATTCAGGAATAACAGAAAGGAGAGTTGTCTTATCTATTGGGATGTGAATAACACTGAGTCCATGACATATAAGAAAAGGGACCTAATCAAATTAAAAAGCTTCTTCACAGCCAAGGAGACTATCACCAGAGTAAACAGACAGCCTGCAGAATGGGAGAAAATATTCGCATGCTACACATCTGATAAAGGGCTGATAACTATAGTCTACATAGAATTCAGGAAAATCAGCAAGAAATATCAAACAACCCTACCAAAAAGTGGGCAAAGGACATGAACAGGAACTTTTCAAAAGAAGATAGACTAATGGCCAAAGAACATATGAAAAAGCGCTCAACATCTCTAATCATCAGAGAAATGCAAATTAAAACCACAATGAGATATCACTTATCTCCAGTGAGAATGGCCTTTATCAAAAAGTCCCAAAATAGTAAATGTTGCTGTGGAGGAGGAGAGATAGGAACACTCATACACTGCTGGTGGGCCTGCAAACTAGTACAATCTCTGTGGAAAGTAATATGGAGATATCTCAAAGAGCTACAAGTAGACCTACCATTTGACCCAGCGATCCCTTATTGGGTGTCTACCCAAAGGAACAAAAGACATTCTATAAAAAAGACTTCTGCACTAGAATGTTTATAGCAGCACAATTCACAATTGCAAAGATGTGGAAACAACCCAAGTGCCCATCAACACATGTGTGGATTAATAAAATGTGGTATATGTATACCATGGAGTTCTATTCAGCCACAAAAAACAATGGTGATCTAGCACCTCTTGTATTATCCTGGATAGAGCTGGAGCACATTCTACTAAGTGAAGTATCACAAGAATGGAAAAACAAGCACCACATGTACTCACCATCAAATTGGTATTAACTGACTTAACTGACCAACTCTTAAGTGCACATATAGTAGTTAACATTCATCAGGTTCGGGCAGGTGGGAGGGGGTAGGAGGGGATGGGTAAATCCACACCTAACAGATGCAGTGCATGCTATCTGGGGAGTGAGCATGCTTGTAGCTTGTCTGAGGGATGGGCATGCTTTTTGGGTGGTGCAAAGGCAATTTATGTAACCAAAGTGTTTGTACCCCTGTAACACTCTCAAATAAAATAAAAAATCTATGCACTCAGCTTTACACTAAAATCTATTTAACTTGAAAAATTATCAGATTTTATACCAAAGTATAATATAATAGGCAACTCTTACCTTAAGCATTCTGCATCGTTTTGAGGCTTTTCATTGATTTTTATTTTTTCTGCCTCTAGGTATTTGGTAGTATAAATGGATGCCTTCTCTTCATCTTCAAAAACTAAACAATTAAAAAATTCTTATAATCTTTTAAAAATCAAACGTAAGTTTTTTTAATTCACTCATAAGAACTATACTCAAATTTTTGGTGCCTGCATGTAAAATGTACATAATAATGATTTTTATTTTCTACTTTAATGTAGCAATTAAAGGAACACAAAAGATCTTAACAAAATTTGTGACATTAAAAATATAAGCTTTAACACTGACATATGTTTTATTTATTTCTTTTTTATACCAACAATAGCATTATATTCCAACAGGTTAATACATTTTAAAAGAATAATATGACCCTATTATGTGTATATAACTATATTTATCAGCAAAATAAACTAACTCATGAAGGTAATACCTTTAAGTTTTCTCTGGAGAGTAAATAATTCTTGCATCAATTCACTCTTTTGTTTTTGGAGTTCATTTAATGGGCCACTGTCATGTTCCATTGACTTCATTTCTAGAAACAAATACAATAGCATCAAAAATAAAATAATTATTAATAGGAATAAATTTAATCAAGGACATAAAAGATATGTACACTGAAAACTACAAAACTCTGATGAAAGATACTGAAGACAACACAAATGGAAAGATATCCATGTTTATGGATTAGAAGAATCAATATTGTTAAAATGTCCAGACTACCCAAAACAATATACAGATTCAACATAATCCCCATCAAAATTCCAATGTTATTCATAACAGAAATAGAAAAAAACACTCCTAAAAAATCTAGAGAAAAATAGACAAACTAAAAACCACATTTTAAGTATTTAGACTATGCCTTAAATATATCAGCAATTATTAACTTTTCCTTGTGCAGTAAAAATTTAAGCAGCATATGGTCAATAAAAAGCTCCAGCTGGCTTCCCTTGGCCACCTAAGAATTGTTTTTAAAAAATTGACCAGAACTTATTATTTACCAACTGATTAATAAGATACAAAAAGATAAGTTAGTTGATGGTTAGGGTACCAAAAGAAAATTCAAAATATGTAATATCACTAAGTAAAATAAACTTCCTTGTGAGATAATAAGAAAACTCTATCCTTTGTAACAAAAGCGTATTTAAAATAACATTGCATAGTACTAACTATACAGCTACAAGCTTTCACAATATTGCTAATACTGTTCTTCAACCTAAAATACCCTTCCTTCCTTTATTCCCACAACGAATTCCTATTCATCCCCAAAGACTCATCTTCTAAATTTTCAAATATTTTTTCTCTTCTGCCCTACCTTCTGGAACTCCAATTACACATTTATTAAACAGCTTGATGTTGTTCCACATGTCTCTGAGGAGTTTTTGGTTTTCTGAAGTCTTTTATTTCCCTCTGTGTTTCAGTTTTTAAAGCTATCTCTTCAAGTTCACTGACCTTTTTTCCTACAGTATCTGATCTGTTGTTAATCCCTTCTAGGGAATTATTCACATCAGATATTGTATTTTCTAACCTCTAGAGTTCCTTTGGCTCTTTTTACAAAACAATTTTAATTGAAATATAATTCACATACCATATAATTCACTCTTTTAAAGGATAAAATTCAGTGGACTTTAGTATAGTCACAGATTTGTGCATCCATTACCACTATATAATTTTGGAACATCTCATCACCCCCAAACAAAACTCCATAACTGTTAGCAGTCACTCCCAATTTCCTCCAGTTTCCCCAGCCCTAGACAAGCATGAATCTACTTTCTGAATATTTGGATTTGCCTATTCTGGACATTTCACAAAAACTGAATTGAACAATATGTGGTCTTTTGTCTGGCTTCTTTCACTTAGCATAATAATTGCAAGGACTACCCATGTCATAGCATGTATTGGTATTTCATTCTTTTTATGCCTAAATAAAATGTCATTGTATAGATATGCTATATTTTGTTTTTGTATACATCAGTTGATAGACATTTGAGTTGTTTCCACTTTTTGGCTACTATGAATAATGCTGCTATAAATATTCATGCAAGTCATGCATCATTTAACAATAGGGACACATTCTGAGAAATGCGTCCTTAGGTGATTTTGTCACTGTGTGAACATCAAAGAGTATACTTACACAAACCTAGGTGGTATAGCGTACCACACCACCAATAGCCTATTGCTCCTAGGCTACAAACTTGTACAGCCTGTTACTGTGCTGAATACTGTAGGCAATTGGAACACAAGAGTAAGTATTTGTATTTCTAAACATATCTAGACATAGAAAAGGTACAGAAAAATACAGTAAAAGATAAAAAATGGTACAGCTATATAGGGTACTTACCACGAATGGAGCTTGTAAGACAGAATGTTGCTCTGCATGAATCAGTGAGTGAGTGGTGAGTGAATGTGAAGGCCTAGAACATTACCGTCCATTACTATAGACTTTATATAAAACACTGTGCACTTAGGCTACACTAAATTTATAAGAAATATTTTTCTTTCTTTAAATAAACCTTATCTTTCTGTAAGTTTTTTACTTTATAAACTTTTAATTTTTTTAACTTTTTAACATTTTTGTAATAATACCTAGCTTAAAACACAAAACGTGCACCTGTACAAAAATATTTTCTTTCTTTATATCCTTATTCTATAAGCATTTCCATATTTTTAAAATTATTCATTTTTTTACTTATTAATCTTTTTTGTTCAAAATTAAGACACAAACACACACATTAGCTTAGGCTTCATAATCTTGCCAACATTATTATTGTCCACCTTTATTACAGCCACATTAGTGGTATCTCATTATGGTCTCGATTTGCATTTCCCTGATGACTAAAAATCCCGAGCGTCTTTTCGTGTGGCCATTTGTCTTTTTTGGGAAAATATCTACTTAAATCCTCTTTCCATTTTTTAATTGGGTTGACTTTTTATTGTTGAGCTATAAGAGTTCTTTATATATTCTGGATCTGAGTCCCTTATCAGACATATGATTTGTAAATATTTTCTCCCTTTTTGTGGTTGTCTTTTCACTTTCTTGATAGTATCCTTTGAAACACAAGAGTTTTTCATTTTGATGAAGTTAAATTTATCTACTTTTTGATTGTGCATATCTAAAAAAAAATTCCCTACTCCAAGATCCTATATTTTCTTCTAAGAGTTTTACATATTTAGTTCTTACATGTAGGTCTTTGATTTAGTAATTTTTGTGTGTGGTATGAGGTAGATGTTCATATTCATTCTTTTGCATGTGGATATCCAGTTATCTTTGAATCATTATTTAGAAGGACTCTTCTTTTTCCATTGAATTTTCTTGGCATCCTTGTCTAAAATCAATTGACCATAGATGTATATGTTTATTTCTGGACTCTTAATTATATTCTATTGATCTATATGCTTATCCTTATGCCAGTACCATACTGTCTAGACTACTATACTTTGTAGTAGGTTTGAAATTGAAAAGTATGAGTCCTCCAATTCTTCTTTTTCAAGATTGTTTTGGCTATTCTGGGTTCTTTGCATTTCAAAATGAATTTTAGATTTCAAAAAATCTGCTGGGATTTTGATGGGAACTGCATTGAATCCATAGATCACTTTTGGGAGTATTGTCATTTTAACTATATTAAATCTTCTGAACCATAAGCACAGATGTCTTCCCATTTACTTAGTTCCTTAATTTTCTTTAGCAATGTTTTTTGTAGTTTTTGATGTTTTTGTAGTTTTGTACTTTTGTTAAATGTATTCTTAAGTATTTTAATTTTTTGTGGCTATTGTAAATAGAAGTGTTTTAAATAGAATTTAAATTCATTTACAAATTGATCATTGTTAGCATATAGAAATATAATTGATTTTCTATATTGATATTATATCCTGTAGCTTTGTCAAACTTGTTTATTAGCTCTGGTAGTTTTCCTGTAGATTCCTTAGGATTTCTATATACATGCTATCTTTGAAAAGAGATAGCTTTACCTCTTCCTTTCCAATTTGGATTCTTTTTATTTCTTTTCCTTTCCTAATTGCCCTGGGTAAAACCTCTAATACAGTGTTGTTTAGAAGGGGTAAAAATGGACATCTTTGTCTTCTTCCTCCTCTTAGGTGAGAAATTTTCATTCTTTTACCATTAGTAATGACATTGGCTATGGGCTTTTCATAGATGTCCTTTTTCAGGTTGAAGTCCTTTTTATCCCTAGTTTATTGAATGTTTTTCTCATGAAAGGGTGTTGGATCTTGTCAAATTCTTTTTCTGTGTCTTTGGTTATTTTTTACATCTTCCATTTAGCTCCTCATTATGACCATGTTCTTGAACATATTTATTATATTTATAAGAATTTAAAAATTCTTTTTCTTCTATTTGTATCATCTCTGTTATTTCTGGGGTTTCTATTGAGCCAATTTCCTCCTTTCTGTGAGTTATAATTTGCTGCTTCTTTACATGTCTAGTGATTTTTGATTGGCTACCAGACATTGTTTTTACTATTTTATTGAATGAGTTTGCTATCTTCCCCTAAAACATGTTGATGTTTGTTTTAGCAGGCAGTTAAGTTACTTATGGATTAGGTTCAAGTCTTATTTATAAAATTTTCTTTAGGGTACATCTAGAAGAGTATTTACTCTAAAGCTAATTTAATCCTACTATTAAGGTAGGACTCTTCTACTTAATGAAATATTTCTTTTATGACAAGATGGAACATAAATGTATCCCAGTCCCACATGAGCTCTTAAAATTGTTCACTTTGCTGATCCCCAGTAGTTTTTCTTTGCTCAGCCCAGTGGAGTTTCCCCTATGTATGTATAAGTTAATATACATCCAAAGACTCAAGAAGACCTTTACACAAATTCCTGGAGCTTTTTCTATTTGTAGATCTGTCCTCTCAAGTACATTGTCCTGAATATTCTAGTTGACTTGGTCTCCCTGGACTCCAATCTTTGTGTCCTCAACTTACTCAGACTACTTTGCATTGCTTAGGTTCCTACTCCCAGTGCTACTGTCCAAAAACTGCATCCAGGTAGTAAAGCTGGGGCAATCAGGGCTGACTTCATTTGTTTCCCTTCTCTCAGGGATCACAGTTTTGCACTAACTCTTGCCCTCAATATCCAAAAGTAGTTTTTCATATTATTTTCTCCAGTCTTCTAGTTGTTTGTGATAGGAGGGTAAATTCCATAAAATTACTACTCATGATCATAAGAGGAAATTCTCCACATAATATTTAAATTATCCTTTTACTACTTGTCTTTCTTGCACATAAGACTATAAGCTCCTTGAAAACAGGAACTATGCCTCATTCATCATTAAACTCCAATTCTTGTAGTGCCTGGAATCATATATACAGAGCACATAGTAGGTACTCAAGAAAATGTGTTGACCTGAGTAAAAATAAATCATATAATTGACTTTAAGTATTTTTTATTATTCACAATGCCTTTGTCCACTAGTGTAAATAGTTAAAAGTGGACAATTCTAAAAAGAAAATTAATAGGCTCACATTTGTGCTTCTGCTCCTTAAATAAACGAAATTTCAAAATATAAATATAACTACATGCCAATAATTAAGAGAGATATTCCAGGATACCATAACATAATCTTTAAGAGATTAAAAAAGATACAATATTTATTCATTATTAATTGATTTATCAGACATTCTATGATAAGATATCTTTGTAAAATTTAGGCAAGAATAATGGAGAAATTTTAGATTTTAATATTCCTGAAATATATTATTATTCTTAGTCCTGATCCTTTAGGCTAAGTGGAAAAGACATACTCTGAAGATTGATTCTTTGAAGAAAAAATAAAACAATGTTTCAATTCCTTATGAAGCTTATACAATAGAAAGAATAAATACTTCATGGTAATAACTTTTCCCCCACTTTACTATTGTCTCCTTTTTATTTTATTATTATTTTTACTTACTGCTTTATTGAGGTATAATTGATGTGGCGATCACTTTAATTTATTCCACTGCCTGAAACCTACCATGTTCTAATAAATATCTAGGTTTTATGGCTATAAATATTGAACCAAATTAAGACAATCAAAATTCATTCCCATCTTTTGACATGTGATGAGTTGTCTTTCTCGTATATATACATTGCTAATCACTAATGGATATTACCAAGAAAAAAGTACAATATACTTCTTATCTCATATCCAAAAACACCTGATTCACCAACTGGTAGAAATGAGTAAGGGAACATTTTGGGAAGAATGTTATGATAATAATTGTTTTGAAGCCAAAAGTGATGGATTCTTATGTATGAACTACCAGATGTTTAAAATCAATAAATATTTATTCACTTCACGAATATATACTGAATACCAATTACTACATACTTTTAATTGCTTAGGCCAAAGTCAACCTTAACACTTCTCTCTCTCAGACCCCACATCTAATCCTTCATGAAATTGTTTGTCTAACTTCAAAATATATTCAGAATCTGAATACCTCTTATCACTTCTATTACTATATCCTTGATCCAAGCCATTATCATCTCTCATATGGTTTCTTTTTCTTCACTTAAGTGTATTCCCAATAGCAGTCAGAGCAATCCTGTTAAAACGTGAGACCCTTCACTTCTTTTCTCAAAACCTTCCAATGGCTTCTGATCTCACTTTAGTAAAAGTCAAGGTCTTTACAATGGCCCACGAGGCTTTAAATTTCTGTATTCCTGTCACCTCTGTGACCTCATGATCTCTCCTTTTGCTCAAAAGACTTTAAGCTCTTTGCTTTTTGTCTAAAATGGATTAGGCACAATCTCCCTTCAGGGGCTTTGTATTAATTATTCCCTCTATGGAATGCTCTTCCCCCAAGTATTCATTTGGTTAGTTTCCCTTCCTCTTTCAGGTCTTATTCAAAACTCACCCTATCAGTGAGGCCTTCCCTGGACATCTATCTAAAATCCCACCACACACCCCACTCCAACCCTACCCCTCATCTATCCTTCACTCCTTCCTTCCTTCTTTCCTTTCTTCCTTTTTTCCTTTCTTCCTTCTTTCATTCTTTCCTTGCTTCCTTCCTTTTTTCTTTTCTTCCTTCCCCTTCTCCCTCCCTTCCCTCCTTCCTTCTTTTATATCTCCCCTACTGTAATGAAGGCTCCATAAGGGCAGGGTTTTTTTCCTTCTTTTTCTGGTCACTACAGTACACCAATACCTGTAACAATGCCTGACACACAAAAAGTACACAATAAGTATTATTAAATGAATGAATAAATGAATGTACTAAGAACATTTCAGAAATATATTTATGAGCAAAGCACAGTTCCTGTCTCTGTGAAAGTTTATACTTTAGTAGGGGGGAGAGACAGAAATCAAATAATCATAGAAGCATGTAATCACAATGCTTTGAAGAAAAAGTAGAGAGCAATGAGAGAATATAACCAGAGGAATGACTTAATATGAGATTGGGAGGGTGGAGGATCAGGGAAGGATTTCCTGAGGAATGACATTTGAGCTGAGATCAGAATAATGACTGAGTTAACCAGATAAAGGATAAGAAAAGTATTCCAAATAGAACATTTTCAAAGGTCCTGAGGCAGGAGGAAGCATGGCACAAACTAGGAAACAAAGAGGCCAGTATGCCTTTAGCACAAAGACGTTGCTGGAGAGGCACTGGGTTGCGCAGGGATGGAAAACATGCTGAGGAGCCTGGTTTGCTATGTTTATCATGATATTTTTAAATAGAATATAACAATTAAGAGGCACAATAGAATAATACAGTACTAATAATGTATTTTTAAAATATATGGATGTTAGTACTTTGGCAACCTCAAGGATTGTGAAGAGAATCCAACTCTGGGGTTGAAAAATAATAGATCAAAGATGTTTTGTGGTGGGAAAAAAACCCACTGAGTAGTAGGAAAATAATATAAATAGCTATGAAGAGTTAAAGATGGAAATTATTCCAAGCCCAGTGAAACTGGCTAACTAATAGTTATGGGTTAAAAGCTTAGCGGGCAAGGTTAGAGGAAAGAAGGA
This sequence comes from Indri indri, assembly GCA_004363605.1. NCBI lineage: Eukaryota > Metazoa > Chordata > Mammalia > Primates > Indriidae > Indri > Indri indri. Next base: position 18,726 of record RJWJ010013806.1, on the reverse strand, counting down.
TGAAAAAGAAGAAAAATCAAGTGTCAGGAAATAACAGATGTGGTGGCACAAATTAGAAGACGGAATGGAAGAGCAAACACTAACAGGCAAGAAGACAAATGGAAACTAAACTGTTCTGGGAAGAAAATGACTCCAATATCGGCTTAAAATCTGAAAAACTTCTTTCTCCACCACCAGCACCACCACCAAGGAGAAAGGGTCACCAGAAATAGTTTCACGGGTGAATTCTTTCGAACCTTGAAGGGGCAGATAATTCTAGTATTTGCATTTTTCCAACTAGGGAAAGAAGAAAGCTTTTGCATTCTTTCTGTGAAATCAATATAACCACACAAAAAAAGATTAATCTTACTTATAAATATTGATGCAAAAATCCTAAAGAAAATATTATCAAATTGAATTCAGTAATACATTAGAAGACTGAGGCCAAAACTAAGGAAGGTTAATGATAGGATGTCTAATAATAAAATTCACCATGTTAATAGATTAAACTAGGGAAAGCATATGATCATCTTAAAAGGAGTAGGTTATGGGAAGGAGGGAGGGAATAAAGGTGCAGGGGAGGAAGAGGGAGAGGGAGGAGAGAGACAGAGATCTTCAATCTGGCATCATGATTAATAGTAAAACTAGAAGTATTTCCATAAAAGTTGGTAATAAGGGAGGGTATCCAATATTGTCACTGTTATTTAAAAGTGCTCTAAAAGTATAAACCAATGAAATTATATTTTAAAACGCAGTAAATATTGGAAAATAAAGACAAAATTATCAATAGTTGAAGCTGATGCAATTACACATAGAAAGCCAGGGGAATCAAGTGCAAACAGTAAGATAATTCAGTAAGGTAGTTTGTTAGAAAATTAAAGTATGTCAAGAAAAGTAATTTACCTGCAAATAATCAATAACCAGTAAGAAAATATAATGGGGGAAAACAATCTATTTACATTCTCTAAGTTAGTAATACTTACAGAAATATTGAGAGGAAAAAGGCAAAGACTTAATTGAAATACCTTGTTTTTGGATAAGAGAACTCAAGATTGTGAAGGTATCAGTTCTCTCTAAATTCATTAATAAATTTAATGAAATTCTAATTAAAATATGATATTCTTTGAAGTTGAGCAATGAGACAATTTTATCTAGGAAAATAAACACCAGAGAATCAATAAAGAAGAGTAAGGAGAGAAGATTGTACTGCTAGCTAGTAAATCATACTATGAAGCTAAATAATTAAAAAAATAAAATAGAAAAGATTGAGTACAGAAAGACACATAAGCATGTGTGCATACACACATATAATATGAATTTAATATATGATAAACATATAATTTCAAATTGGTTGGAAACAGATAAATACTGTGTTAAATAACTGATCAGCCATTTGGAAAAGAAAAAAGGTTGAATCCATAATCCCTTGCACCAAAATACATTCTAGATGGATGTAAAATATACAGGGCAAAAATGTAACCTTTTTTTTTATTAATGTTATGTGGGAAGCCTGCACCGCCATTACAAGATGGCGCCCACATCCTGGGGTACGCCCCTCTCCGGTGCGGGTAAACAAGCCAGTGCGCATGCTCGTTGCTGACTCATTGCCTTGCGTAGCCCAACCTATATAAGCCTGCACCCTTCCGCTTTCGGCGTCTTCCGCATAATGTAAGTTGTAAGGAGCCTCAATAAAGC
>RJWJ010013806.1:0-16952 GCA_004363605.1 Indri indri | reverse complement strand
TTACACCGAGAAAGCCTTTCTAAGCTAGAAACAAAATCCAGAGCCATAAAGGAAAAGAAGTATTAAGATTACTGCAAAAATTTTAAATTTCTGTATGGCATTCAAACACCCACACACATGAACGCAGTAAGTAAAGTCAAAAGGTAAACAACAAACTAGAAAGCAATATTTATAACACACATGACAGACGGCTAACTTCCTTAATTTACAAAAGCTCTTATAAATCAGCAAAAAAATAGAAAGATGAACAAAGAATATGAACACATTCTTTGTGTTCACAGAAAAAGAAATTTAAGAGAACTATTAGAGAAATTTAACTTCAGGCAAAGTCAAAGAAATTCTAATTAAACCAACAATAAGAACATCTTAACTTGTCATATGGCAAAGATTAAAATTATTGATAATTCCCAGATCAGTAATGGTAAGGGATAATAATATAGGAAAACAAGCACTGTCCTACACAGGTGATAGAAAAAATAAGTGATTCAATGCTTTAAGGAGTATAATTTGGCATTAAGTCTCAATAATATTTTCCCCTGACCTAGCAGTTTCGTTAGATTTTACCACACAAATATATTCACAATGGTATAATGAGATATAAACTCAAAATAGTTAGAGTCCCCTATTGATGGTCATGTAGGTTGTTTCCTGATTTTTATTTTTACTTTGTTTTGTTTTCTTTTTCCCTAAACACCACTACTAGTCCTGCCACCTGTATACCATTTCCTATCTTCTCTGGGAACTTTGCTTCTCTCCTATATCTGCAACTTTTCTTCTCTACTGGCTCCAATCTATCAGCATTTAAATTTTCAAGTATCTCCCATCTCAAAAAGAAAAACAAAAAAAAGGATGATCCCACTTCCCCATTAAAAACCCTCCCCTGACTTCACATCCCTTCTTTTTACTGGACTATTTCATCCATGGAGAAAGTTCTTCAAAGACTTGTCTATGCTCATGGTTGCCATTTCTGCTCTTCCTACTGTTCAACTCATTACAACTTGGCTTCTGCCCTTCTCTTATTATCTCAATCTGCTGCTTTTCCTAAAGGCTGCCAGTGACCTCCAATTAGTCCTGGTTGACAGCTCAGTAGCAGTCAACATGGGTTGATCACTCCCTCAAATACTCTCTCCCCTAGGTGACCCCAATTCCACCCAGTAATGTGTTCTGCCCATCTTTTTTGAAGCTCTTAGACTCTTTGCTGGCTTTCTTTTTCTTCTTGCTTTGAAAATCCCGGTGTTCCTCAGGGTTCTGTCCATTTTCTTTCAATACATTCTCCCTAGGTGATTCCCAAAATTTAATAGCTCCATCCCAGACCTCTCTCTGAGCTCCTGACTTAAATATGCAACTACCTAATTGACATCTATACTCAAATCTCTCACTTGGCTAATCAGTATCATCCTTCAGATCTCACTTGCTCAGGGACGTCTTCCTTAACTATCCAGTCCAGGTTAGGTCCACTTATTATATGTTCTCGTATCATCCTGTGCTTCTTCTTGTGAAGTAGTCATCAACTTATTATTATCTCATTCACACTGTTGGGGATGGAGCATTAAAAAAAACAAAGTCTCTGCCATTATGGAGATTAAAGTTTCATGTGGAAACATTATGAAATACCTAGAGACAGACTTTCTGAAAGTATGAAGAACCAACAGAATCAGATTCCCTGGAAGCAAAGCTATTAAAATAAACCCATATTTCTGGAACAAGGGACACAAAGTCGGGGGTTCCTACAGTATTTGTGGTATCAGGAACTTTTTTTCCTTTATCAATTTTATAGAGGAAAAATTTACATAAAGTACATCCATCTAGAGCATAGAATTCTGTGAGTTTTGACAGTCATTTACATTTGTGAAACCACCACCACAAGCATTAATCCATATATTTCCATCAACCCCAAAGATTCCTTGTGAACCCTTCACAGTTCATCCACTTTGACCCAAGCAACCATTGCTCTGCTTCTTGTCACCACAATTAGTTTGCGTTGTGTCTAGCTTCTTTCACTCACCATACCACAGATGCATCCTTGCTGTGGCAGCAGATCTATCATTTCTATTGCTGAGTATTCTACTGCATGGATATATCAATTTGTTTATCCATTTTCCTCTTAAGGGACATTTATGTTTAGGCTTTGGTATTGTGAATAAAGCTGCCAAAAATTTAAAGCATGGGTTGGGTTTCATTTCTCTGAAGTAACCAGTTGTGGAGTGGCTGGGTTATATGGTAAATTTATGTTTAGTTTTTTAAGAAACTGTAAAACAATTTTCTGAAGTGATTTTACTATTCATTTCACATTCCCATCACTACCATGTGAGTTTCAGATGCCCCACATTCTTGGCAACACTTGGTATGGTCAGTATTTTTAACTTCAATTAAATAGATACACAATGATATTTCACAGTTGTTTTAATTTTTATTTTTCTAATGACTAATGGTATTGAGTATCTTCTCACATGTTCACCGGTCATTAGTACTCTCTTGTGAAGTTCAAGTATTTTCTCCCTTTTATAATCAGATTTTTTTCCCTTTTTAAGTTGTAAGAGTTTATTCTGGATAGCAGTACATTAGAAGATATATTTATTGCAAATATTTTCTCCAAGCTGTGGTTTGTCTTCTCATTTTCTTAAGTGTCTTTTCAATTTATTTTAGATCCAGTGTGCCTTTTCTTTCACGGTTCATGTTTCTTGTGTTCCATCTAAGAAATCATTGCCTAATCTAAGATGACAAAGATTTTATACTATGTTTTCTTCTGGAAGATTCATAATTACAGATTTCATGTTTAGGTGTATGTCTATTTTGAGTTATTTTTAATATGGTGTGAAGTAAGGCTTAAGAATCATTGTTTTGCAATGAATGTCCAATTGTCCCAGCACCATTTATTGAAAAGACATTCCTTTCCCCACTGAATTGCCTCACCATCTTTGTTGAGAAACAGTTGACCACATGCATTTCTATGTCTGTACTCTTTACTGTTCCAGCGATCTGTGTGCCTATTTGTAAAGTCAGTGACACATTATCCTGATTACTACAGCTTTTTAGTAAATTTGGAAATCAAGGAGTATAAACCTTTAAATTTTATTCTTTTAAAAATCGTCTTGGCTATTCTAAGCCATTTGCATTTCCATATAAGACAGCATTGTTATCACAGATGACAGCGCCACGTGTGTTATTGCCCCTGAAGACCTTCCAGTAGGACAAGACGTGGAAGTGGAGGACAGTGATACTGGTGATGCTGACTCTGGGTAGGCCTAGGCTAATGTGTGTGTTTATGCCTTGGTTTTTAACAAAAAAGTTTAAAAAGTAAATAAATAAGTTTAAAAATAGAGAAAACCTTACAGCTTACAGAATAAGGACACAAAGAAAAAATGTCTTTGTATAGCTGTACAATGTTTGTGTTTTATTATTACAAAAGAGTCAAAAAGTTTTAAAAAATTAAAAAGTTTATGAAGTAAAAAAGTTACAGCAAGCTAAGGTTAATTTATTATTGAGGAAAGAAAAATATTGTTTATAAATTTAGTGCAGCCTAAGTGTACAGTGTTTATAAAGTCTACATTAATGTACAGTAATGTCCTAGGCCTTCGTATTCACTCACCACTCACTGACTCACCCAGAGCAACTTCTAGTGCTGTAAGCTCCATTCATGGTAAGTACCTTATACAGGTGTACCATTTTTTATCTTTTATACTGTATTTTATTTTTTTTACTGTACCTTTTCTGTGTTTGGATATGTTTAGAGAGACGGATACTTACCATTGTGTTCTAATTGCCTACAGTATTCAGTACAGTAACATGCTGTACCAGTTTGTAGACTGGGAACAATAGGCTCTTCCATATAGCCTAGGTGTGTAGTGGGCTGTACCATCTAGGTTTGTGCAGATGCACTCTATGATGTTTGCACAATGATGAAATCACCTGACAATGTATTTCTAGGACATATGCCTGTTGTTAAGTGACATGTGACTATAGATGGATTTAGGTCTACCATTCTATTATTTGTTTTCTGTCTGTTCTCTATGTTTTTCGCTCCTCTGTTCCTTCCCCCCCCCCAACGCCTTTTTTTTCAGATTATGTAAATAATTTTTAGGATTCCTTTTCAATTTCTCTATTGTCCTTTTAGCTATTCGTCTTTGCATTTTTTCCTTAATGGTTGTTCTAGGAATTAAAATAAATATTTTTGGTAGTGTTTTTGCAAGATGCCCTGCCCCTTGATTCTCAGCAGTAAGAAATGATGTGAGGGCAAAGATAAAATCCAATATTCTTAGGAAGTCAAAGTCTAAAGACAAAATCTAGAATGTAAATTTAAAACCCTTTTCAAAGACCTTAAAAAAATCCAAGGTGATGCCTAAAAGAACCACTCAGTCAAACCACAGGGTCATTAAGAATCTTAAAGATACTGTCTCTCAGTAGTTTTGGAAGCAGCTCAAAGAATAAAAGGGTTTATCTCAAAGAGCTTTGTAGTTGTAGCTTTTTTCTTAACAGAATGAACCTCAATAAGATTCATGTGAGACCCACACATTTTTTAAGAGAATTATATTTGCATAAACTCACTGAGCTTGGACTGAAATGGACAGAAACAGGAAAAAATAAAAAAATGAGCCCCCAAATACTCAAACTTTTACAGGATGAAATGAGGCTGAGAAAACTAGCAGCTGTGAACACAGGCTATCTTTTACAAAAAAGGAATAACTCAGAGAAGGAAAACAAGAGCACAGGGGGTGGAACCAAGAACAATGGCGAATCATTCCCAGCAAGGAGGACGACTGAGTCTTATCAAGGAATTCCCAATATTTGCCTGGCTCAATTTCAGAACTGCTATGGAACAATGACTCCTGTGTTTCTGCTTTCTGAACAGAAGTGTCTCTAGCGATTATCTTATGCTTATCTCACCACAGTACACTGGGCATGTGAGGGGCAAATAACTAGTTTCTTTGGTCTGAGGTCTTCAGATCAAGAGGAACTTTACTGAAGGAATTACATAAGAAACTACAATTAAGGAGTGTCATCTGCAACTGAACCTGATTTAGGTGAAAAGATACTGAACTTTAAGCTAATGCTATAATAGAATCTCTGAAGTTTGAAAACTGTGATTTATCCTTGACTTTCCCTATTTCTGTCCACATTAAATAGTACCAAAGTCCTGTCATTCTTCCTAAACATCTCTTTAATTCACCACCTCCTCTCTTTGGCAACTGCTTTAATTCAGGATCTTATCATAGATTACAATAACCTGCCTACTAGTGTTTCTGAAATAAAACTCTCCCCACCTCACTGTGTAACCTTATGTCCCAGCTTATATTGGATTGATGGTAAAATGAGGATTATAGCACCAGTCCTAACACATATAGTAGTTTCCATCACATTGTATTGTAAATATCTGTTTACAGATTTAATTCCTGCACTTTTTACTTTTATATCCCCAGGACCTAGACCAGTGCCCATCACATAACAGGTATTTGTTTACTGAATGAATGACCAAACGCTCATGTCGCATGTACTTCTAAAGCACTTAAGACTGCTCACAATAAAAGATACATATCCATTAGGATAATTGAGGTAAAAGTAAAAGGATAGCTATACAATAATCCAGTTTGCTTATGAAAAAGTTAAATTTCTGAAAAATTGATTCATTCAAAGTAAGTTATTTCATTAATGCAAGACAAATGAGATGGTACTATGTATTCATACCCATTTTCAAAATGTTTGCCTGGTTTTCTAAGTTAGATATTTCAATCTTGACATTTTCTTTCATCAAAAGTTCTCTTTTCTTTGTTATTTCATACTCATTATTGAAGTCTGTAATTTCTTTCATAAATTTTTCCTCCTCCTCCATTACTTTTTTCTTTGTAGCCTCCTAAAAAACAGAAAAGATGAAATATAAGTGTTAGTTGCAATAATATTTTTCTTTAATGATTTAAAATATAATCATTTGGAATTATTAACAATGAAAGTATAAAATTATACTTCCTGACATTACTGAAAAAAATGCCTTTTTCTTCTAGTAATATGAAAAAACTCTGAAGCTATTATATATTAATAAGCAGCTATCTTCAGATGAAAGATATATACTTAAAGTTTTGGGAGAATTATTGAGCTAGAAATCCTACCAATCATCATTATATCTGTGTTTATTTGTATATTAAACTTCATAATCATATGTCATTTTGTCATTGTAATATAAAATTAGATGGTAAAATAATTAAATGACCAAATTAAAAATTAAAATCTACACTCAATGGAATTACTGCTTTACAGGAAACAAACAAATAAGAATATCTAAGAAGACCTTTTAAAATATAGACAATGAAGGTAAAATTATATATGCATTTCAAAATCAGTTCTGGATGATAGTTTACATTTTATGAAATATCAACATTACATAGAAATAAGAATTTCTAAAACTATGGACAATACTTGAACCTAAACATTATTGTATGTTTCTATTTTTTCTGAGAGATGTCAATGAATTTTGAGGCACATTTTGAAACTGGCCATGTCATTCAAAACCACCCAACCTGTTGGTTCTGACTTTTGATATGTATTTCAATATTTTTAAACGTATTTTCTTTAAAACGTCAATTAATATTTCTAAATTGGCCCTGTCATTCAAAACTACTGCTCAGACTGTTGGCTCTGACTAAGATAAAAAGATAAACAAAATCCATGCTTTTACCCACATCCATAAATATGCCTAAAGTGTCAACCTCTCTGCCTTTCAAAAACATTAAAACCAAGGTCTTAAAGCCTGAGCAATTCAAATCAGTTTCACTATTTCTTTTGTGCTTATTACAATTGCAAATAATTTCTATATTGCATTCCTGCCAGTAGAATTTTTTCAAACTATATTACTCTACCAACTGGTTTTAAATAGCACTTATTACTTTTCTGTATCTGAAAAGTACTATCTGCCAATATGCATATGGATAATTTTCTAAAAGTACACCTAAGTATATCTAAATACTTTTGACACAGTTAATAAAATAGATTTTTCTAAGTGGCTGGAGACTTACAAAGGTTTGGAGAAGCATATTCCTTTCATTTGTAATTTCACTGAGTTGTCTTTCTAAAGCATTTTCATGAGTTTTCAAAAGGTGTAAGAAGAAGGATTTTTCAGAAAGCTGCTGAACCTTCAAAGTAAAAAAAAACACCAGAAATCAGAATAAAACAATTAATTAGGCATTTTAGGGTACCTTAGTTAATAGGAGAGATTTGGATAGTATAAAACATTTTCTGTATTAATCTTTAAAATACAAAATTCACATTAAATATCTTATTTTATATGTACTACCTTATTTTATAAGTACTTTATGATTATAATTTTATAAGCTCTTTCCCCAGTAAGACTACAGCTTCCTCAAGGGCTGCGAATGTGTTTTCCTCTACTTCTCCATACTTAGCACAGTTCTTAGCTTAGGTGCTAAGGCTTACAGAGTACACACACTGAAATCCACTTCAAGACAGCTTGTTTTAAAGAATAGGTTTCTATTCTCACAACTTAAAAGGAGGATATGGATGAATAAATCATGTACACAATGTGACTAATAAAATAATGAGATAAAATCTACAAAGCATAGGCAAAACCCCAGTCCCATGACTATACTTACATCAAATAAAATATAAGTCTGCTAAAGTCCTCAGATGGGGTTTGAGAATTCATTTTTTTAAATTTTAGTACCTTATTTGGTTCTAAATAGCGAAATATATAATAAACATTAATCTTAGACATGTGAGTGTTATTTTATAGTATCTCCTGAGACATGAATATTGAAACAAAAGTCAGGAAGCTTTAATATATACAAACTAAAAATGATGCTGGACTGGAAATACTGTAATCTTTCTACTGTGTTTAGTATTGGTCCTCATAAGAAAGCATCCCTTCCAGTTTGGGGCCATTCCCATCTCTGCAGAGAAAAGAAAAAGGATATAAATTCAAGTTAAATTGCAGAAAGCAAGATTTATGTTAGTTATAAGAAACTTCCTCAAGGTGAGAGACAGGTTGTGAAATCTCTGTCCCAGAAGATATTGAATAGTAAAGAGCTTAGATACAGTCTAGTCCAGAGGCAAAGGGTTGCCTTAAAAGACAGTTTGAAATATTACAGCTAAAAAGTCCTAGAAATATTGGCATTTAAAAAAGTAGCCAAAATAAAACAGAAAATGTGATCTTACATTTTTATAAGATCGCAGACTATCTACCCACACCTTTAGTTAGTACTTGATGCTGTTCTCATCAACCCTATTTTAAGAAAGACAACATTAGAGAAAGATTAGAGAGGTACAATTTACATGACCGAAGGAATTGAAATAATATTTTAAAAGTTGGGGAAAGGGAGAATAGGTATTTTACTGTCTGAGAAGTCAGAAATTAGAAAACATATGGCCAAATCTATAAAATCATATAGAAATTGATAACAAGGGAAAACAAGAGTATGATCATGAATTGTGCCACAGTTATTTAGAATAAGAAAATACTTCAGGGGTATTCAGTATTGCTTATATAAATAAGAATAAAATGAAGTCCATAGAAGTCAAATATCTTAACAAAGGTTATATAACTATTAATATAATAGGAGCAACCCCAGGACTAAAACCCAGTTCTTCTGACTTCCTCTCTTCTAAATCATAATGTTACTCTGGAAACATTAGAACTATTTCAAAGTAATGAAAAGGTAATTCTGGAGCTAAAAAGGGACTTCAGTCTCTGATAATAGTATAAGTGGAAAGTATATAAATTTAAAAAACATTTGGAAAAATTATCAAATACTGGATCCATCACAGCTTACTGAGAAGGTTGCTTGCAGTATATACCTAATTCTGAGAGTTGCTACTGTGGACAGTAATCAGGAATGCTCACAAAAATGCTCTAGAGACCAAATATTGGGCTGGATAAACTCTGGTTTAATCTACGAAGATATTTCAAGTACTATGCCCTTCAGAATCAAAATTCCTGAATTCTGTTTCTACCACTGATCTGTTATAAAAAGACCCAAGTCAAAACCCAAAAGTGAAGAAAATATTACTTATCAAACTAAGAAAAGTTTAAATGAGCCTTAAGCAAATTTATTATTCAAATTCAGAAAAGTTTTAGGTTAAGGACTCAGAAATTAAGGTTCTCTGTCTCAGTTAATAACAACTAAGGGCTAAAATTACCACTGAGCCATGTCCTTTTTCTTAAATAGGAGAATAACAAATATTAAAAAGAGCTATGTGACATATTGGCACTTAACTGGAATATTTTACCATAAACTAAAAATTGAAAACTATATACCAAAAACTAAAAAGTAGACAGCTGTTCTAAAGATTTATAAAAAGAGTGTTTCTATAATCTTCCTCTTCCTAAAATTCCATGCAAATTATCCATTTTGAGGTCTTCTCTGCTTATTTTTATTATTTCGACTCTCTCCTCTTCATTCTCACTTTCTACCTTACCTTTCGTCTTTATCTTATACTTCCATATTTTTCTTTTTTTTTTTTTTCTGAGACAAATTCTCAGCTCTAGCTCTGTTGCCCAGGCTAGAGTGCAGTGGCATTATCGTAGTTCACTGGAACCTCAAACTCCTGGGCTCAAGTGATCCTCCTGCCTTGGCCTCCCCAGTAGCAGGGACTACAGGTGCATGCCACTACACCCAGCTAATTTTTTTTTTCTTATTGTTCATAGAGATGGGGGTCTCACTATGTTGCTCAGGCTGGTCTCTAATTCCTGGCCTCAAGCAATTGATTCTCCTGCCTCAGCCTCTCAAAATGCTAGGATTAACAGGTGTGAGCCATGACACCTGGTCCATACTTTCCTCTTTTAATCAAGATCTAAAAAGTCCCAGAGAGTCAATAACTGAAGAAAGATTACAGTTATACACTAATTTTTAAATTTACTTAGGATCTATGATTTAAAAAAACATTTAATATAAGAAAGTCTTGGCACATAGGGGAAATAGCATGATAGAGAAAGGGACAGGAGTTTGGGAAAGCTAAAAACAGGAAGAACAAGAATAGATGCCTACAATATGCTGATTCACATTGTTGAAGACATCAGTAGATTAAAGTTGCATAAAGTAAATGAGGCCTAGTATTGTTAACATAGAATCTTCACAGTTTGATGGAACTAAAGGGACAAAAAACTTTTGGATCTTTCCAGTTCCTCTCTGCCAAGTGTTATTAACTCTTCAGAAATAGAATAGCTTTTCATAGCTACCTATATGTAGAATGCTTTGGGTTGTTCCTTTTGTTCTTTCTGTTGTCCCAACTAATTTCTTAAGTTATTTTTCTGTTCCTGTGGTTTGAAAACCAGACCTGCTGCTGTGTAAAATTTAAATAATTATTCCAAATATAACCCTGAACATATCGATGAGATTGAAAGATGAATAATCATCAGAAATCTCTCTCACTTCTCTTCTGTTACAAAGATGATTAGTGGGAATCAGAATTGGGAAGATACTACATGAGAGATTAAATCATGACATAAAAAATATTTCTAAATATCTTTCTCTGAGCCAGTTTTGAATTGAGGCACTATCTTATATCCATAGTGGCTTGAACTATTTATTTTATAAATAAAAACTTTAAAAACGATTAATTCTGTCTCTTGAGTTATTCAAAGATCCCAGGAGGCTATGAACAATATAAAGAAAAGGGTGGGAAGTCCCTAATGGCAGTAATACAAATTTTTCTTTCTCATTTCTCCCTGTCCTCTGACTAGAAACGAAGAAAAAAATATTTGCGTATATCCTTAAAAGTTACATTCTAGAATCAAATAGCCAAGCTTTGTCAGAAAATATTGCTGCTTTGGAAAATTTTAATTTATAGCAGTGCCAACTCCCTGGTTAATTCTGCTTCTCTCAGCAATAAAGATTGTTTTTTCCTTTCCCTGTTTTATTCCTCCTGGGATATTTGATTTTTTAATGGAGCTTATACTTTTCCCAGTGAGCTGACTTATCTGGTCAACTAGGTCAGTTTTCAGCAAAGGCATGATTTGTGACTTTTCACTATTCTTGCTGCCTGGGTGCCTTTAGGTATTTTTCTACCAGAAGAACTTAAAAATTGAAAATGACTGAGGATTTTAAATTAACGTTTGGGTCCAAGTACGCAAAGTACAGAGCTACTCTTTGTTATGGTTGCTGCTGTTAAAAATAATCTCAGCCTTGAGGAACTGACATTTTGCTGATTAAATGCTCTGCCCAATAGCGTAATAGGCAACTTTACATAAAAAAAAAACAAAGAGTTATGTAGGAGACTTCACCTTCCTAAAATCGTAACAATTGGGGAAAATAATGTGGTTGTTACAATTATGATAAAAAGACATTTTAAACAGTGGAGTACGCCAGTGAATATTATATTGATTGATAACAGATGTTAAGGTTTTTAAAAAATAGATCTATTTTTATAAATACTTTTTTAAACCACAGATGAAAAGCTTAAAGAACAACTCACTTTGACATAGTAATCCTAATACAGTAAGCAAGGAAGTTTCAATATTAGGAAACACTTGTCATTAATTATAATGGCCCCTACGGCTTTCTGGGACCTGCACCCCCCATTCCCATCTCCAGTCAGTCTCTGCCTCACTCGCCTCCTTCCAGCCCCACAGGCCCGGCCTCCTCGCTGTTCCTGGGACACACTAGGCACACTCTCTCTCTAAGGCCTTTGCACCCTCTCTGTTTCCTCTGCCTGGAAATCTCTTTGCCCAGATTCCTCATGGTTTGTTTCCTCAGCTCAGTCAAGTGTACCTTTTTCATTATGGGTTATCAGGATGAGAACCACAACTATTTAAGTTTGATCTAGAAGTTCTCGTTAATGTAACATGGCCAAAACAACAACAACAAAAAGGAATAAGAGATATAGTTATTCAAAATGCTGACACACAATTCTCTCTCTTGTTTGTTTGGGGCAAATGCCATCATTACATACCTAATAAATTCAAGAAAATCTACTGAGAAACTGTTAGAAATAAAAAGGAGTTTAGTAAAGAGGCTAGTAACTAAATAAACACAAAATCTATTCTAGTTACCAACAATAAATAGAAATAAGTAGGGGAAATATTCCATGACAGCAAAATCAAACAAAATACACAAATAAATTTAGTAAGAAATATCTGAGACTTATATTAAAGACTCTCTACTGGGGACCATAAAAGAAGATCCAAATAAATTGAAAAATATACTGTATTCTTGAAAGATTCAGAGTTGTAAGTACATCAATTCTTCCCAAATTACCACATGAAATTAATATAATCATACTTAAAATCCCAATGATTTATTAATAGCTTTTAAATTTTACAAAATTATTTTCAAATTTATCTAAAAAAAAAAAACCCAACTGTGAAAATAATCAGGAAAATTCTGAAAAAGAAATTACTCTTCCAGAGAGTCAAAAATATTATATTTTTAAAGCTAATATATTTAAGCCAATAAGATACTGGTGCCAAAAAAGATTAATAGTAGAATAGTGCAGAATACCTAAAAACAGACACAAATATATGTATACACATACATACATGAACACACACACATTACTATAGCTGGTGCTTCCAATCAATGGGTAACATGTGACATTTACACAGGCAACGATAGTCATGTTTTCTTTAAAATACTAAAAACAAAACAACACTGTAAAAGTACTAGAAAAAGACATTGTTTAAAAATCTTAAAGTGGAGCAGGCTTTCCCAAGTCTGGAATAGATTCAGAAAAAAACAAATGAAAGGATTAAAAATTCTAGCAACACAAAAATTCTAAACTTTGATTAGAAAAACATATCATAAAAACCCAAGACACAAATAATAAAGCTTGCAGCAAATGACAAAGAGGAATGTCTAATATATAAAAAGCTAGAAGACAGTAAGAAAAGACAAAAAAGGGACAAATTTTATGCATAGGTAAATCACAAAATAAACATAAAAAAGTTATGTTAATAAGAATTCAAAGTAAAACTACAAAAGATGCCATTTTTCTTGTAGTTGAAAAAAATTAATAACTTCTATAGTACGAGTGGTGAAATTGTGAGAATATAACCTGGAACAACTTTTCTAGGGGACAATTTAGAAATTATGAAAAGTCCTAAAAAGTATATACCGATCAACACAACAATTTGATTTCTAAAACCTTATCTTAAAAAAGTGCACAAAGCTATATGTATAATATTGTCATCACAATGATGTTAATGATAGCTAACTTATAGCAATAGTAAGTATTTATCAATAAGAAATTAGTTAAATAAAATATGATATAGTATTTAATGGAATACTATATAGCCATTGAAATTGCTTATTTAGATACATATTTACTGAGATGTCCAGGATATAGTAAATAGAAAAAAGCAAATTATTGAAGAAAAAATATATGTGCATTTAAACAATTTTGAAAGAAAACCTATGAAAATATTAACTGTGTGGTAGAATCATGGGTGATTTTCATTATGCTTTTTGCCTAACTGTATTTTTGGAATAATTTGCAATAAACACGTATTACTTTTGTAAATGGTTGCAACAATAAAGCTGTTTTAATTTTTTAAAAAAATCTACAGCATGTTCACCAAATATAATGTAGAAAGTCCTCAGAATTTCCTGGGACAATGACCCGCTCTTCCAGTGGGGACATATGCAAGCAGTCCTAATAAAGACAGAGAGGAGCAGGAGCTCCTAATAACAAGACCATTCTAGAATAAAAATCCAAACTGTTTTCCCACTGCGGTAGTCACATATCTCCCTTTCCTTCCTCTTTTCTCTCTTCTCTTGGGAAGAACTGATTAGAATTTTAACTGGGAGAAAATGGACTATATTTGAAACCATGGAACTAATCTGAATCAAAGAAGCTGAGGTATGCAGCCTTTCAACTTATCTTGAAATATTAATCCAGGCAATAACAATTCATAAGACCATATAAGCACCAGTGCCTGTATGAGAATTCTTTTCAGCAGCAGCGGGATCACAGGCACAGCTGTAAGCAGCCAGTTTGCCTTTGATCCCTTCCATTCACCTTTTCTGAACTTACCTGCTGTTCCAAAGGCCATAGCCAACCTAAGTCTACTCTTTTCAAAATAACTACTGCACTACAAAATTATTCTCTTTTTCTCAAATAAAATTCCCATTCCCAAAAAGCTGCTGATCTCAGTGAAATATTAATCTGATTAGGGAAAGAGCAATAAAACACAAAAACTGATAAGCCAAAAACATTTTATAATGATACTTCTTAATCTAAAAGATGGTTCTTGGGGAGATACTTTGAAATAAGGAGACTTCAGTGTTACTTGACAACTCAGGTGGCAGTACTTTACCTTACCTATCACCACATCTTCCTGTTCTGTCAGGATATAAAACAATGGAATGCTGAGGTAGTGGTTTTTCACTTACTGCTTTTAATGGAAGAACTATAAAATGTCACTGATTCTTTAAAACATACATTTTCCTCCTCATAATAAGAAAATTTGGCACACGAGCAAGAAATGATCATACCTCAGTCAAGTAAAGCTATCCTATGACTAATAGAAATTGGGTTGGGTATACTCATATCAATTGGCAACCAGTTTTAGCTCTAAGAAGACAGTTGATTCTTCAAGAACTCAAGAAAACAGGAATAGGACAAAGAACAATTTATATATTGTATCTGTTGGCAAAGTACAGGTGTGAACGGATCTCACAGAATAAAAATATGAACCCTCTGAAAACTACTGTTAACAGAAGAGAAAAAGAATTATTTGAAAGATTGCAGAGACGAGCACAGTACGCCTCCATAATATTTTACTACAGGATGCAAAAAAAAAAAATTTGTTAATCAATTACTTGATGTCCTCAAGAAGATGAAAACAAAGATATGTCCACTAAAACACAATAGCAAACAAGGATATAGGAGAATAAATTAAAAATACAACAAGCTAAGATAAAAAGGCAGAAAATTAACGAAATGTGAAAAGAAGAGAAGCAACACTGAATTTAAATTTGCAGAGAGCATTAAATAACTAACTAATACTGTAAAACATGGAATCAATGAGGCAAAGTATAAAAAGTTCTCCCAAACTGCTGGAGAGTAGTGTCAGAGAACAAAGATTTAAACTATAAGAAACTGGAATATTGAAAAGGAAACTAGAACATAATAGGTGAGGTTAAAATGGAAGGCTCACCCTTGTTCTGGACAAAATTGATAGATACATCTGTGCACAAATTTGGAATTATAAAGGTAAAAAAAAATTCTAAAAGGAACCAGGGAAGAAAAATGCAGCAAAACAGGTTACCTAAACCAGGCTGATTTCAATATTCCTCTTCTGCATTAATAAATTTCAGAAGATGATAACGCCAGATCTATAAAATTTTCTGAAAACAGTTTTAGTCAACAATTCTGTACACAGACAAGTTGTCATGCAAGTATAAAGACAACAGAAAGAAATTTCAGATATTAATGGCTTAGAAATTTATCACTCACATATTCCTCCTGCACAATTACTTAAACAATTACACAAACTCATCAAAAAAATAAGCACTCAAGAATGAAGAATTTGAGTCATTCAAGAATTTTAGGGTGGAGAATTCTTGTTAATATGGCAGAATAAGCAAAAGTGGAAAGGACCCACTTTCTACTCCAAATACAGAGAAATGCCAGATAAAATATAACTGCATTTAAATTACTTACATTATTTACCTAGGTAAGTCAAACGGAAGACAGGGAAATCCTGTCAGAAATAATTCAGGGTAAGGACGGTGTGCTGAAATTCAAGCCCACAGGAGAAACAGATATGGGCCTTAGGGGCTAGGGTTTTAAATGTCCACATAAGATCAAAGGTCAAGGCCAAAGGGAGCCAGAACTGGGCTCACTGTACAGTCAGGAATTGAGAAGTATCTATGCCAGCTACAAAAGAAAAGTAACAAAACTCCACCCATTGGCCTGGAGATGTAGCATTTAAATGAGTTGCATCCCACTGAACCATGCGTTGAAGAGGAGTCATGCTCCATAAACTTGAACCCCAAGCCTGAACTGTTCATGGATGTGAGACTCAAATATTTCTTATTCTACAGAGTGCAGAAATCCAGAGCTCAGAAATTTTGCATAAAAACTGGTCCTGAACAGGGGAAACCTGCAAGGCCCTAGCAGCAGGGGTGAAACTGCTTCTTGGGGACACTTTTTCCATCAAGGGAATGTGTAGGACTGCCAGGGAAGATAAGCTCTGCTAAAAATAAGTTCACAATAAAAAATCTTAAAGTTCATAAGAAAATCTACCACATGTAAGAAAGGCATCAAACGAAACAAGCAGAATTCATAGACGAGGAAAATACAGAACAGAGAATTCTATGAGAAAAATGTTTAATTTATTCACTCAATAAATATTTGTTTAACATGTACTATGATTCAGGCGCTGTCCTAAATACTGGAAATAACAGCAGTGAACAAAATAGATAAATTGCTATCCCTCACGGTGCTTACATTCCACTGGGGGAGACAAATAATAAAGAGATCAATATGAAATATGCCAAGAGGCACTGAGTGCTACAAAGAAAAATAACACAGAATAAAGCACAGAGACAGAGACATATGAGATAAGGTAATGCTATTTTATATAGAAAGGGCAGAGAGGGGCCTCTACAGAAGCTCTTCTCAAAATTTTTTGTCTTATGACATTGAGTATTTAGGAGTATTTTGTATTTCTTTTCATTTTATTGTTTTTGTGAGTTATGTCTAGCAGTATTTTCTGTATTAAATTTTTTTTTTTTTTGAGACAGAGTCTCACTCTTTTGCCCGGGCTAGAGTGAGTGCCGTGGCGTCAGCCTAGCTCACAGCAACCTCAAACTCCTGGGCTCAAGCAATCCTACTGTCTCGGCCTCCCGAGTAGCTGGGACTACAGGCATGCGCCACCATGCCCGGCTAATTTTTTTTTTCTATATATATTTTTAGCTGTCCAATTAATTTCTTTCTATTTTTGGTAGAGACGGGGTCTCGCTCTTGCTCAGGCTGGTCTCGAACTCCTGAGCTCAGAACGATCCGCC
>RJWJ010013805.1:0-39136 GCA_004363605.1 Indri indri | reverse complement strand
AAAAAGCACGTCTTAAGTGTAAAACCCGTGGATTTTAAACTTACACTGCATGTCCTCTTTTCTTTGTCCTTTTGGTGTCCTAGAACTTCTCACCATTTTATACAAAATGTCATGAGAGATGCCACCTGATAGGAGGGTCATTCATGTCCATTGTGGGAATGAATGGGAACTCTTCAGTGATTTAAGAACACAGAGATATCTGTAATCGCAATAAAGCATCTGACCTTTGTTAGCAGTCACTAACTTCTTCAAATGTATGAGTAGCTTCTTATTTTTCTTTTCATCTTGAACTTTTCCACTTTTATTGGATATTTCACAATTGATATTCATCATTCTTCTCAGTATGAGCTTTACATTATGTACCTCTGAAAATAGCACCTTCTTTATGTTGCATAAAATACCTTTTCCTGAAAGGTAGGGCTGTTGGATTAGGACTCCCCATTAAAGCATCTGAAGAAACCCTCCCATCTCTCCTTGACAGGTTTCCTGCAACCCTTTGCACAGGACCAGCCTGCCTCCAGAAGGGGGCTGCATGTCCTTTGCTGTGGCTGTTGTGTGCATCGGTGGTGGGGTTGGGGCATGTAAGAATGGGTGTGGGGCGAGGCCTCGGTGCAGGAGATGAGACACCACGACAGGGTGCTAAGGGTGGTTGGTAACGTGCATCTTTCAGAGAAATCCCCTTGTAGCCTTGTGGAAGATGACAGGGGCTGGCAAGACTGAGTTAGGGAGACACATTAGGAACTGTGAAATTCCGGGGTGAGAGGTGGTGAATCTGAGTCTGAACAGTTGCGGTGGGCTATAGGGGAGGGTGTGTAGTTGAGAAATGTAACTTCTACACTGTTATTGATTGCATGTGGGCATTAAGGAATGGGGAGAAGTCAAGGACTCTCTTTTCTTGCTCCATTGTGTTTAGCTTGGACTCTTTCATGGTTTCCTAGTCAGCTTTCCTGTGCACAGTGCTCTTTCTCTCCCACAAGCTCCGCACAGGGTTCGCAGTGGCCCTCCTGGACCTGAGCTCCCTGCATGGCCCTCAGGGTGGAGCTCACAGGCTCCTGGCCCAGCACGGAGCCTCCCCTGTACTGTCCAGGCTCTCAGCCACGCAGCACCTCCCGCAGGCGGAGCCAACACCTTCCCCAGGTGCCCTTACCTGTGCCACACCTTTCCTCAGCCTGCTTTCCTCCTGGAAGGGCTGTGGAGTTTTCTTTCTAGGAAAATTATGTTCACTCTTCAAGAGGACATGCCCACCACCACCGTTCAATTGACTCCTTCTGTCAGCTACTCTTACAAGTAAAAAAAATTGAAACCCCTGAGTTCTGTCACTCAGGTGGTCGTTCCTTACATCCTTGTTGGCTGAACGTCTCTCTGGCCCCTGACGTCATAAGCCGCTCCAGAGGGCCCTGCTCAGAGTAGCTGTTTTTGGCTCCTACTGTGATTCCCAGGGGCGCTGTGCAAGTAGAAGAGGATTAATAAGTGGCACAGGTTTGCAAAATTCATTTGCAAGAAAATAATCTTCAAACTTGAAAGGACATAATAACTATTAAGAATTAATTCAATTCTGACGTTAAAAGAAGTCTTTTATTTTTAAATACAAGTGTGCCCATCCAGACAAATCCTGATTGCAGGACCCTGAAAGGGTCTGTCCATGTGAGCACAGAGCCAGCATCCACGGTCTTTGATAAATTCTGGAGACTGAGGTAGATGCTGGTGTCTGAGGATGCACAAAGATTGCCTTGGTTTTCCAAATGCAGGGAAAGGTCAATAGGAAAATGCACAGTTTGGTGATTCTTGAATCGTGCCTGATTCGGTGCCTGATTTAGAAAGCTGTGGTCTCCAGAGGACAGCACCATCTCTCTGGTACTCCTCTTTTTGGAGGGAAAACACTTTTCAAAGAAAACTAGAGCTGCAGAAGTTAAAGTGGTAAAGGTCAATAGTGCAAAAGAGACTCCAGTACAGAGCCAGGCTCTGCTTCAGATACAGCACGGGCAGTGGGGACCTTCGGCCAAGGAGCAGGGGGGTCTGTGGATGGAAAATTGCCTCGAGGAGGCGTCACTTGGGGAGAATTCCACCTGATCCAACCCAACAGGGCTCCTGCTGAAGGCGGCCAGGGTGGTCAGATACCGAGGGCGATTGGGCATGAAGGGTGGAAAATTTAGTAGGGTCTTTGCTAAAACTGGTTTGACAGGGAAGTGCGCAGATGGGCCTCGGAGAAGGTTCAGGAGCTTGACTGAAGGCAGGCTGTGGGAGCTGGACCCAGGGGCTCACCTGTTACAGAAATGTTGGGATTCTTGTGTTGAGTGAGAGAGGAAAGTGCAGGAGGGTGGGTGGCCTGAAGTTGGGCCATTTCCTTGCTGGCTGCACCATGGGGTGAGCAGCCCAGGTGCCCAGGTCCCTGCGTGCTGCTCCGAGGCTGTGTGGAAGGAATCCCTGCACAGGAGGAAGTTCCAGAAGTAAGATGTTATGAAGAGGGCAAGAGGAGTGCACCACATTTGCCTCGTCAGCCTCCAAATCCGTTTTCCACCCAGCTCTGGGGAAGACCCCTGTTCAGTGACCATGCGTTGCAGCTGTCAGGGAAGCATAGAATTTTCTTTTGTCAGTTTTCTGTAGTTTTTTACAAGGCAGAGCTATATTCTTGAGGCCTGTTTTAAGGTGAATATCAGACTTTGCAGGCATGAAGGAGAGTCGCCCTTCACCACCTTCACCCCAAGGGGTCGTAGTTGATGGTGCCTTGACAGTAGCTCCTGTGAAGCCCCTGAAATCTGACTGGGAGCCACTCACCTAGGAGAGTCAATTCTTATTTATCTTTCCAGGAAGTTCTTCCTTAGGGAGACACTCTTCTTCCTTTTCTGCTCCCGCCATGCTCACTTAATTCCACTGGGTTCCCCTTTCCCTGCCTTGGCTGAGTCTTCACTTGGGTGCAGCTGACCCCCAGCCCCTGTCTCTTTATGTGGTGCTACCCATAGCTCGGGGTGGCAGAGAAGGGCTGGACCTGGTAGGACAACGCTGGTGTCCCGGGCAGCCGGAGGCCCAGAGGATGCATTTCCATTTGCTGCGTTCACGGCAACCCATGACAGGTGCTGGGCTGCCAGGCCCCGTCCATGCAAACCATCCTGCATGCTACTTCTTTGTCCCCTGGAGAGCCCTTGAAATTCTGCCAAGGGACAGAGCTGGGAAAATCAAATGCCTGTGCCTTGGTGGCAGATGGATGGCTCCTTAGCTCACACAGGGCAGAGTTGACGGCTCCCAGGTTACTGGGCATGTCCCCAGGAGACAGAGGGGCCCTGTAATGGTGTGGCTGTGGGGGAGAAGAAACATGCACGTGTGGTGGCCTCTTCTGGTCTCTTCCAAGGCAAATGCTTTATGATTCTGTGAGTACATGGCACAAAGGAAAATATGATATGATAATACTGAAGACACTTTTAAAATTTCCTACCAATAATTAATTTTGCTATGATTTGCAATCACTCACCTTTTGTTTCTCTATGCTCTAATCTCTTCCATCCTTCTCTTTCATAATACCACAGTCTAAAGATAGATGCGTCCTTGGAACCATGCAAGGAAATGAAAATAAATTGGAGTTATCAAAGAAAGTATTAAAATACTGTTTTCCTTTTTCTCTTTTTGAGCTGCCAAGTTACAAGTTAGAAATTTTGAGAAAGACATTTAAATGAGGAAAGCAATTAAGGTTTAAGCTTTGGAAAGGAATTTCCATGAGATGGGAAGGGACCGTGTGAAGCCAGTTCCCCTTTCTTCTCCTTCCAAAATTGTTCTGCATGACTGTAGCCTGATGAAATAGACCAGTGAGACCGTTTCTGTGAGGAGTGGGTGCTGGCCTCTCTGTGACATACCCTCCTGCCTGACATCTCGCACTTGGAGAAAAATCTCCCAATATTCAATATTCAAGTAGCATTTGTAGACTATATTTACTGAAAAATTTTCTCTCTAGCAATGTTGAATGGACTGAAAACCACTGAAAAGAGAGAAATTTAGATGTTACGTGCACCACTCACAACACTCATTTTAAAACTCCTGTAATTTTAGTGTCTTTTGAGTGTCTGTGGGTGTGTGTACTTTTTGACCTAAATCTTTTTTAACCTGAACTGCAGACATGATTTCTACTTTCCTCCTAGATCTCCTGTAAATGCCTCTCACTCAGTACATTCTTAATTGAATATCCTAACTCGTTCCTCTAAATAAACTTCCCCCTCTTGGTTTCCATATTGTTAGTAGCATGTTCATTTACTAAATTAGTCAATCATCAAAGTGACAAACACTTGGAATCGTCTTTGATCTTGTATCTTTTACTTTCTGCGTGTGTCTTGTCACCAGGCACGCTGGGCAGGTGATTCTACTAGCATGAAGTTTGAGCTCTAAGCTCCTCTCTAAGCCTCCAGAAGACATATAAAGAGGAGAAATAGCATCCATCCTAGGCCTTAGGAGGTCTGCAGGGAGAGGCCACTGCTGTCCCATCCCTCCTTGGTAGAGGTCCTTGAGGTGGGGTGAGACGTCTTCTGATGGGTTTTCATGTAGATGAAGGAAGGATGGTGTTCTTCAGAGTATCCCTGTTCCACATGCAATGCAGGTTCCCTGTTTGGGGTCTTGTTTTATATTGTTTGAGTTCTTCAGAGGAAACTGAGGCAAAGAACCAAAGTGGACCTCAGTGAACACAGTTCTTCGAAGGCCAGATCTGTGTGTACAGAACAGCATGCTGGTGGCCGAGCTTGATGCAAGGGATTGCCCACGTGGGTCCCCACTGTGTCCCCACTGTCTTTACTGTCTTCACCTGGACCAGGGAAGTTCAGTAGAGAAGCTCCCCAACCCTGGCCTTCTATTCTCTCTAAAATCTTACACAGAATCCCAACACATAATATGGTTGAAAGCTGGAACTTCTCTGATGCAAGCAGGAGGAGGGAGCAGGAGCCTCCTCCCCCCAACTCAGGGGGCTGCCCTCCTCCTAGGGCCATGGATCCCAGTCCAAAAACCCCTGACCTGGAGCAAGCAGCTTCTCATGACTTCAGACACATCCTCCTTGGTCCCTCCTCGACACTGCTGCCAAGCCACCTTCAGAACGAGCAGTGTGAGTCTGCCCCATCGCCCCCTCACATGGTGCCATGGTTACCATGGGCTCTCCTTCCTTAGAGACCATTACTGCTTCCCGCTGCCCTCCAGCGGTGCCCCACACTTCCCCAAGTCTTGCTGCTGTGGTTCCGCAGGAGCCTCCCCGACCCTGGGGCTCCCAGCCACTCCTCAGGGCCGCCTGCTCACATCATTTCCACACTACCCACTTGCTTCCGGGCTCAACCCCAAACTCCGCACAGCTGGTGTCACAGCTCACTTGGGGCTGTACCCTCCTCCGGGGAGGCTCTGTTCTTCTCTGCCTAGATAACTCTCACCGTCCAGCAGGCCTGAGTCAGGCTGACTGCTCCTGGTAGGGCTTTCTTCATCTCTGTAGGCTGGGCTCGGGACTCTCACTGGTGTGACCAGAGCCCTGTGCAGACAGGTGCCAGACAGTTGGCAGATGTCACTGTTACCTTCCTGTGTGTAGGCTGTGTGTGGCAGGTGGTCACAAGCTGTTGAGGGCAGGGGCCCTGCCCCAGCGGCAAGCCCTTAACACATGCTTGGTGACTATCTTTTGATTCATCTGAACCTAACTCACTTGCTCATGCTCCTTCCTCTGTCTGGATGCTCTTCCCCATCTGAGATGATTTCCGTCTTTCCAGCTCAATTCTAATATCTCTTCCGTAGCAAAGCTGGGGCAGAATTGTTGACTCTATCAAATTTGGTGGGGCACTTAGTTTTTCTACCACTCAGAACAACACCACTTTTTTTCCCCTGTTGGTTTGATGTAAATATGTATTCCTCCGTCAGGTTAGGAGTATGCAGTTAAGTATTTTCAAAGGAACTGTGTAGGAGGCCATTGTTTGAACCGAGCCCCCACACTGCCCACCAGCAGACCACACCACACCAGGACAGAGTCACTCGTGTTCCATGTCATCAGACTGAACTCTGAAATGGGCCTGTTTTCCAAAAAACAGGAGATGCACAGCAGACAATCAGAAGGGGCCCGGTTTACCTGAGCTGGCACGATATAGAAGTCCCCTCTGTTGTAACCCTATAGTGAAGGTAACTTTGAAATGACTAATCTGCTTTTTATACCATTTCGGCTTTCTTCAGCCCTTTTCTGTCTATAACGTCAATCTCCTCTGCTGAGCTCAGTGGAACACCCATTCTGTCCTATAGAATGAGGTGTCGCTTGATTTCTAGAATTGTTGCAGTCTTTGTCTTTTGACAGCATGGATTAGTTACCTATTGCTGCGTAACAAATTACCCCCACCCTCTGTGGCTTAAAATGACACACATTTCTTATCTCACAGATTATGTGGTCAGGGATCTGGGCAGGGCGTGGCTGACTGCTCTGCCCCTGGGTCTCTCTCAGGCTGCAAATGGCCTGCAGTTGTCCCAGGGCTTGCTGGGGAGAAGCTGCTGCAAGACCACTCACACGGCTGTGGCAGATTCGGTTCTGCGCAGGCTGTTGGACCAAGAGCCTCGATTCCTCGCTGGCCTGTGCCTGGCTTCCCTCAGTTCCTGCCGGGTGGGTTTCCCCACAGGGCAGCTGGTTTTATCTGAGAAAGGGAGAGAGAGAGAGAGAGAGAGGGAGGGAGGGAGGGGGAGTAGAGGAGGGGAGAGGACAGGGAGACAAATTTCTATAATCTAACCTGAGAGCTGAGACCCTGTCACTTGGCCACACTCTGTTAGGAGTATGTCACTAGGTCCAGCCCCCACACAAGGGGAGGATATACTCAAGGGCTGAATGCGGGAGGGGGAGATATTTGGGAACTGTTTTGGAAGGTGATAGACCACACACATGTTTTGTGCCAATCATTATTCTAGGAGCAAAACCAGATGTGGTCTCCGAAACCAAGGAGACGAAGCCTAGAAGACACAGTAGTCATGAATCCACATAACCTCTGAAGTAGATTATTGCAGAAGTCCAGATGGGTTATTTGCAGAAATGGAGTGGGAAGCTCTGAAATGATGTTCTAAAGGTGCTCGACCTGGATCAGGCTTATTGGAGGGTTCCTGGAGGGACTTGTGAGTGCAGAGGGATGGGCAGGGGTTAGCTGGGAAGGGGTGGTGTCTGGGTGTCGTAGGAGCGAGCTGCAAGTGCAAAGTCCTATGCAGGGGGCTGCAGGGCACACCCCAGAGACTCCACGAGGGTAGGATGTCCCACTGCCCTGACTAGGGGCACAAACTTCAGAAAGTCAGTTCCTTGTGCTCATCCGTCCTTACTGGTATGCACATGGCCTAATAGTGTCTCTTCATCCATTTTCATTTTCTCTTTCTGGCGTGCACCTTGCATCTGCTGCAAGATAAACTATCTAGAATGAATGAAATGATATATGCTTTGGCAACAATCAATTTAAGCGGCTTTGGCCTAGAGCACAAAACCATAAATCTGCTGAGATTGCTGGGTATCGAGGGACATCAGCAGTCGCGCTGCTTCCCTTTCTCAAAAGCAGATGCACATTCATTGAAGGAGACAGAGAAAGGGACTGGGACCTACCGAGTTCTCAGCATGTGCCAAACAATTTACACATATTATCTCATTCTGTCCTCACAGAGCCCATGCCGTCAGAATTTCTGGCGTATTTTCAGAGACAGGGAACCAAGTGCTGTGAGGCAGTGGCCCAGACCCGTGCCAGGTCTCTGCGCTCTGGAGGCAGCACGTGCTCTGCAGAGCGCCTTGTCTTCACTTGGCCGCAAAACCAAGTCCCCATCCTTGGGCTAATTAGTTCTAAATGCGTGGAGAAATACTGGCTAACTTTGGAGCACAGTCGCAATCTCTTCAGCTGCAAATGGTGATGCTATTTATGTTTGCTGTGCCAAAGGAGGACGAGGACAAATGCGAGAACTGTAGAGAGTTCCAAGTTCAGAGGGAAGTGTCACAAGAGCGTGCTGGGGTGCAGCAGGCGATACCCTTGAATCCTTATACACATCTTAAAATTATTTCTGTTTACTCAAGTGCTCCCTGGCTCATTCCTGTATTCCCCAGCAGCATGAGGACAGCGTGGATTTTCCTTTACCGCGTGCGCACCGTGTGGTCGGGCTCAGGCATCTTTATCTTCTCTCTGCACCTGCCCTGCTGCCTCTTCCGTCTCCATTCACAGCTCCGTGTTGCAGGAGAAAGCTGATCCTTGACACTGCTTTTGCTCTTTAATATATTGATAGCAAATTCTTTGAACTCCACTCTCCAAGTCACGGCATGTTGGTGTTTCAGCACTCTTGGATGCAGGAGGTATGCTTTTTGGAAGTAAAATATGCACATACCATTCGAATTATCAGTCCAGTCTTGGAGTGGAGGAGAATGTTCATTTTACTGCTGTCTTCCAGCTTTCTCCTTTTGGGGGTAGGACGTAATCAGGCACATCTGCGGCTCTCAGTTAGAGTAATTTGATGTTTTCGGGCAAAGTGGTATCCAAATGGAAGTGTTATGGTGGCTGTATTTCTTTCTTGTTTTATGTGTTTTGTTACTTATTTTAAAGCTTTCTTTAGGGAAAGGGTTTTCGTTTCTTTTCCTTAATGCTCGGAAGCGGCGAGAGATGATGTAGGATGACGTCTGCAGTGAGACCATATGGCATCAGTTCATTTTTGCATAATTTTTCATGCTCATTTCCTCTCCAGCGATAAACCACCACATATTCAATTTAAATCCAATGTCCTGGGTATCTTCAGGCCACTGTGTTCTGAAGGAATATTCTGGCCAGGTGTTCCTGTATTCTTTGAGACTTTCCAGCCTTGTGGTTGTCATGTTGCTGGCATCATTGAGGAGTAAGCCCAGGGGTGCACTTCCACCTCGTTTGGTAAGGGCTAACTGTCCCCTCACAGGTCTCGCAGGCACCTGTAGAAAGACTGAGCAAGACAAGGCCCAGTGCCTTTAGTACTGTGATTCCTGTGCACTGACTGTCATTTTGATTAAAAAGATGTGCCCATGGCTTGGCTTAGAGGGAGCTCTATGGTCATATCATAATTAATTATAAAACTCCGATGTGTGTCCATGATGCTCTGTTCTCATATATTTGTTGCATGTGAAAAACTTCAGCCAGAAGACAAGGGCAGTTCCTTTTGTACTAAGGTTCCATTTATTGAATAAGGGAAAGGGAATTTTCAATACTTGAGACATACTTAGCAATGCAGAGTTTTAAGTTTTTCTAATTTATACTTTGCAAGGATCCTCAATAAAAACGGTCAATTTTTAGCACCTGAGAGTCATGGTCAGGTTCTGTCTTAAAAGAGACAAGCTGAAAATGAAATTGGCTTTGCTTTCGGGCTGCTACCGATTTTGCTGATCTGGGAGAGGAAGTGTGAATCTCTTTCCAGGCTAAAAATGGAATGAGGATGGATTACCTCAGTCTGGGAGACAACCTTTAATTGTGCACTTTGTCTTTATTTGGATCTGTTGGGTTTTAATTGGAGATCATTTTGCTAAATGTTTTGAACTCAAATAAGGATTTAATTTGTGCAATAACTGAATTACAGAAAATGAGAGAATCAGATGAGCAAGGGTCCGAGCAAATGCATTGAGAACAGCTTGTCTGCATCTAGCAAAGTTATAGCTCAGTCTGTGAAGGAGGGCCTACGTGGCCCAGGAGCCAGCCAGAGGGGGCTCTATCATGCCCCAGCCCGGGCAGGGGCTCCAGCAGGGGGGGCCCCGCAAGAGAACATGGCCAGGGCACTACGCCCCACCTTAGGGATGCTGCCCCAGTGGCCCCGGAAGTGGCCGTATGCCTCTTCTGTGCTTGTTTACTTTGATGAGTGTGTGGAGGACCAGTCTCTCTCCCCGGGAGGTGCCACTGAAGTGGTTTCTGGATCAACTCCCCCGCAAGCCCTACCAGCCCCTGATCTAGAACCTCTAAACTTAGACCAGGAAGACATCAGGTCTCTGGGGAAGCACCCTCAAGCTCCAGGTACCAGGCCCAGGGCCAACCTTGTGAGCAGACACCTCGACATGGCTATGTTTGGAGGCAGGAGTCCATCTGGTCTCTGCAGCAGCAGCTGTCCGGGCAGCTGGACAGAGGAGCCTGCAGCCCAGGGCCCTGGATCTCGACCCCTCCCCGGGGGAAGGCAGGTAGGGCAGCTGGGGTCCCGCTTCTCTCCACTGTTATACTCAGGTCCCCGTGGTGGTAAAAATGAGGATCTTAGCTATCTGAGAAAAAAGGAGGTTTCAGTGCCCTGAAACCACCATCTGCACTAATAGCATAAAATCATATTAATAACAGCAATCAGCTCCCTGAGGGAAGGCAGGCATTGTAATTCTCCTTTAAAAAAAGTCTTCCTTTTAAATGACCATCTGAAATTTTCCTTAAGTCCTTCCCCAGGGATGTGGGGGGTTAAATACCATCACCATGATGTGACTTCTGTGCTCAGCCAGGTTGTGGCAACCCTCAACTGGGATGCTTCTAACCAGGTGAATTTAGCTCAAGGCCTGATAATGGCCCAAAGCGACAGTTCTGCTCCCCCAGCACTGGCTGTCTCTGACTGTACCTCCTCCCCGCCTGCTTCCCCTGCAAGTGGACGGAAGTTTGCTGGTATGGCCAGTCCCTGACAGTCCTCCACGTGCTGGGGGCCGCCCTGTACCTCCTGCCCGTCACACTGCAGGGCTCCCATGCAGACATGTGGCCTGGGGGAGGAAGCCGGTCTGCGCTGAGGCTCTGGGGAAGGTGCAGCTATGAGAGAGCGAGGCTGGTGAGAAATGCCAAGCTGCCTTCAGGCAGGGTGGCCACGTGGACGTGCACCCTGTGCACACGCAAGGGTCCCCAGTTGTGTTTAATGCTCTGGTGTCTCTGTCTTGACATTTTAAACAATTTTTGACCAAGGAGCCCTGCCCTTTTATTTAGCACCAGGTCCCACAAATTACACAGGCAGCCCAGCTTCTGCTGAGTCTTTGCCTCGAGGTAGTTCCTTTCTTTTTACTTTACGTGGGTCCGCAGCCTACAGTCTCACCAATCAGAGCTTCAAGTAGGCAAACTGTCGTGTGGTCATACAATTTCAAAATCTTCTTGCAGGACCTGCTAGCTGGCTGCTCTTCACACCGTATTTCGTATCATACAACTTCTCACTTAGCGGCCCACTTCCTTCCCAGGAGCCTACCTTACACTCGCTCACGTGCACTGGGAACGCTATGGTAACAAGAGCCCACACAGGGTGGGGATGCCCCTGCAGTGCAGACAGAGCTGCCAAGAGGGGAATAATCACAGGTCATGGAAGAAGACAGACCTGGGCTCACATTCTACCTCCCAACTGTTCAGTATGACTCTTTTTATTTCCCATATTTGAAAAGTGCACACAATAAAACATCCATCAAATGTTTGAGAATTACATCAAGATATACATAAATGGGCAGGTGTATTTAGTGCAATAACTAGTAGTTACTCCCTGAGGGAAGAGTAGGTAGAAAGGATGAGGCATGTGTGTACATGGCCAGCCCAGGGCAAGCACAGAGCGTGGAGAGGGGATGAAAGACCATGTCCACCTGTGTGCCCTCCCTGAGCAGCCTCCGTTTTGTACTTATTAAGTGCTATATACCTGGGTCGATTGTGGGTTAATGAGATAATACATCAAATGCCTGCAATGTTCTCGAACATATGCTAAGTAAGACCTATAATAAGTGGGTTTCTTTTCCCTGTTCTGAGATGGGCCTTTCCAAAAGCAGAGAGAGGAAACACGCATCTTTTTGGTAGAGGAAGAAGATTTAAATTTAATCTGTGGTACATCCAGTTCTGATACCTATGTATATGCAGATTCTGAAGTGAGATTTAGTCTCTATATTGGGCATAGACTTAGATAGTATCCACTTGTTCTTTGATGACACACAAAGAGATTAGCTTTAGGGAAAAACACAGTATTTTATTTCCTGCATGAAAGAAGTCATTTGCATCGAGCCATTTCCTGCTTATTCTGCTCTGGTCTGAAACGCGGTTCCTGGGGCCTGTTGGGTCAGTGGTGGGGACCTCATGCTGCGTTCATGCCTGCTTCCCTGGGATGGGGGCAGGGGTGGTGTCATGGGCTCTTCCTCCTGAGCGGTGATGGTGACGGGGTGACCACACACCACTGCCCTGCCATCCTCCTGCTGTTCTTAGGATACAACAACATCTTAGGGCATCTCAGGAGGATCTATAAATTTTACTAACAGTAAAACTGTAAAACCTTTGCTAGCCAAGGAGAGCAGCATTTCCTCGAGTAACTAAACGAAGTAATATAGATGAGTTAAAACTCTTAAGTTTCAGACTTCTTGGAGCTGGCTATTTTCATACTTAGTTGTTTGATTCCCAAATAAACAATGCATTATTCTTGTAAGGTTTTTCTATTTAATGGTACTATTTTATTATTAACTATTTGTTTTTAATAAGTTATAAACTAATAATTTATAATTACAGTGAAATTACTTATAATAGTCATTATACAGTATTATCACTAATTACTCTATATTAGGTATTATAATTTATTACTAAGATCTGTACGTAATTAGTTTTCTTGCAATATAATGTTAAATATAGTGGTCCTACTCTTACAAGTTTGTTAATTTTTTAACTTGTGAGAAAACTAAGAGATGTATCTGTCATATATGGTAAAAAGAAAATGATTTTGATCTTGTCAAATTTCTGTTTTCAACTGTTGTTAACTCTAGCACATAAATGTTACACAAACTTTAAGTGTAACCAGATGCATTAAGGCAGTAGGACACAGTCCACCGATTTTGTATTTTGTGTATTTATTATATGGCCATAGGGCAGTTTTCTGCTTTTGCCCTAAATTCTATAGACTTTTATCCCAAAGCTCTAGATAAGCTGCCATGTTGACTCCCCTTGTTTCAGTCATTTTAGGTAATGATTAGACCTATGGTCTACATCCCAGGTTTCCTGGGCTTTTAGAATTTCAGAATAAATGTCTTTTATTGACTTTGTTTTTCATCGAGCTTGTGCCTCCCAAATGTGCATCTACCCATCAACGTCTAGCATCTATCCAAAAGACGAATTACAATGAATTGGCCACTATTATCTTTTTATAATGAATTAAGATAAGTGTTGTTTTCCTGAATAGTGTAGGTTGTGGTCTGAATGTTTGTGTCTCCCCCGCCCCCACGTTTAGATGTTGGAATCCTAGCCCCCAAGGTGATGGTATAAGAAGGTGGGCATTTGGGAGGCGTTAGGTCACGAGGGTGGAGCCCCCATGCATGGAATCAGCACCCTAATTAAAGGGAGAGCTGCCTTGTCCCTTCCAGCATGTGAGGGCAGAGAGGGAAAGCACTGTCAGTGATGAATGAGCCGTCACCAGACGCCAGATCTGCTGGCTGCTTGATCTCTGACTCCTCAGCCCCTAGAACTGTGAGAATTAAATTTCTGTTGTTTGGAAGCCACCCAGTCTAAAGTGTTCTGTTATAGCAGCCTGAACAGATTGAGACAGAATCTGTCACTTAACCTTATTTCTCTTGCTGACAGGAATGAGAGGCATGACAAATGTCATGTCTGGTGGGAATGACAGTGAGTCCTCTCCGCCTATCCTCATGAAACTCCTGAGGGGGATCAGTCTCACTCTTCGTCTCTCGAGAGCATTGAGTTACGTTGATCACAACACCTCTGGCCATCATGAGGGGATGCTTCTCACTTCTGTGCTTCACATGGAGACTAGATCATGAGAAAGGACTCAGCTGGTGGGACCTTGCCATGTGGCACAGGAGGGAGGAAAACTCGGTGTTCCATGGTCCAACTGTGGAGCACTCAGCCTGCTTACCCGTGGGGAGTTCAAGTGTAGTATGGCATGTTCCTCCTGTAACTCCTTGACAGAGCATCCCGGTGTCCTTGGAGTCTCTGTGAGGGCACACCACTTCTCTTTGACAGTGTCTGGAGCACAAGAAATCTAATTTCAAGACAGACAAAAGTAAATGGGCAAAAAGATTTAGCAAACAGATTAGCAAATGATGAAAATATCTAATGTACAGCTATGCTAATAGTTTAAAAAGTCTGGATAAAGTGACAGTTTGAGGAAAAGATCAATTGTAAAACCTGGATCAAGAGAAGAAGGAAGCAGGCAACTTTGGGAAAAATTATAAAAGTTATCAGAGAATTTTTTTCCAAAAAAGGTGCCAGTGCATCTGAAACATTTGCTGTTTGTCTGCAGCCTGCTCTCAAGGCATTCCCAACTTTCTGCCTTAATAATATAACATCTTTTTGGATATGAAGACCAATCAATACAAGAAGTGACATGAACTGGGGGACATAACGGGGGGAAAATTAGTTCTAAAATTATCATTATTGGCTAATGATATGATTATGTAGTTAGGAAACCAAAAGGAGATGATGGGAAACTTAGGTAATGATGAAGATTATCAAAGGTTTGAGGACAAAGCAAAAAAGTTCTCAAAAGCCAGTAAGAAAAAAATAAAACATCATCCCAGAAATACTGGGAATTTTTTTATTTTTAAAAACTTAAAATTTTTTGTTTTAGCATTATCCCAGAAATACTAGGAATTTTTTTATTTCTAAAAAATTAAAATTTTTTGGTTTTAGTTTCAATTGGCAACTGATAACTGTACATATTTATAGGGTACAATGTGATGTTTTGATACATGTAAACATTTTATAATGATCAAATCAGGGTAACATATTTTTCAAAAAGTCGCAAGGGAAGAAGAATCCCAAATAGAAAATAAACATACAAACAATGATTAAATCTGTGATCAAAGAAAGTTACTCATTTAGCAAGTATATATTGAGCCCCTTCTTCGGGTTGGGCATGGTTTTAGGTCCTGAAATGAAAATTAACTCCATTTATTTGAATTTGTTGAGCCGTGTTTTGTGGCCTAAAATACGATCAATGTTGGAGAATGTTCCATATGCTGATGAGAAGAGTGTATATCTGGTAGTTTTTGGGTAAAATGTTCTATAAATGACTGTTAGGCCCATTTGCTCTAGAGTGCCGTTTCAGTCCAGTGTTTATTTATTTTCTGCTTGGAGGATCTGTCCAGTTCTGTCACTGGGATGTAGAGGTCTCTGGAATTACAATGTTGCCGTTTATCTCTTTGTTTAGATCTAGTAGGATTTGCTTAATGAATCTGGGTGCTCCTGTGTTAGGTGCATAAATATTTAGAGTCGTTCTGTCTTTTGTTGAGTTGCTCCCTTTACCATTATATAATGACCATATTTGTCTTTCTTTACTATTGTTGACTTAAAGGCAATTTTATCTGAGAATGGCTACACCTGCTTTCTTTTGGTTTTCATTTGCATGTAATGTTATTTTCCATCACTTACTTCACCTTGGGTCTGAATGAGTCCTTGTGGGTGAGACATGTTTCCTGGAGACAGCAGATACTTGGCTTGTACTGTTTTATTCATTCATCCAGCCTGTGTCTCTTGAGTGGGGAGTTCAAACCATTCATGTTGATTGATAAAATCGATATGTGGGATGCTGGTCTGTTTGAGCAGTGCCTTATTGGTTTGTTTTATCTCTTGTACTGTTGTTTTATATAGTCTCTGAGCTGTAGCTTTTGGGTGGTTTTACTCTGGTGGGTGTCAATTGTGCTGATCCATGTATAATGCGGTTCTGAGTACTTCCTGCAGGGCTGGTCTGGTCTTGACAAATTCCCTCAGTGTTTGCTTGTCTGGAGAAGTCTTTATTTCTCCTTCATATGTGAAACTTAGTTTAAAATTCTAGGCTGGCAGGTGTTCTGTTTAAGATGACTGAAGACGGGGCTTCAATCATTTCTGGCTTGTAAGGACTCAGTTGGGAAGTCTGCTGTTAGCCCGATGTGTTTTCCTTTGTAAGTTACTTGAAGTTTTTGCTTCACACCTGGCAGGAGTTCCTCCTTCGTGCTGACTTTGGCCAGTCTGATGACTGTGTGCCTTGGTGATTGCCTCTTTGCAATGATCTCCCAGCTATTCATTGAGCTTCTTATACCTGGATCTCAATCTCTAGCAAGACCAGGGAAGTTTTCCTCAATTATTCCCTCGAATAGGTTTTCGAGCCCTTGTGCATTTTTTTCTTTACCCTCAGGGATGCTTATGATTCTTATATTTGGCTGTTTTACATAGTAAGTAGACCTATCATTTGATCAAGAATCCCACTACTAGGTGTCTACCCAAAGGAAAAGAAGTCGTATTACCAAAAAGACACCTGCACTCAAATGTTTATTGCAGCACAATTCATAATTGCAAAGACGTGGAATCAACCCAAATGCCCATCAGTTCGTGGGTGGATTAACGAAATGTGGTATATGCATACCATGGAGTATGACTCAGCCATGAGGAAGGATGATTTAGTGTTTTTTGCAACAATTTGGATGGAACTGGAGACGGTTATCCTAAGTGAAGTATCTAAAGAATGGAAAAGCAAACACCACATGTACTACTATTAAATTGGAACTAACTGATGAGCACATGTGTGCATAGAGGAAAGTAAAACTCAATGTAAATCAATCAGGGGGGAGGGAGGAATAGGATGGGCAAAAACATACCTAATGGGTACAATGAACAGTATCTGGGTGATGGCACACTTTTAACCCTGCCTCAAGCATTGCAAAAGTGATCCATGTAACCAAAACCATTTGTACCCCTGTAATACTTTGAAATAAAGAAAAAAATTAACTCTAAACATTCAGCCTGGGAATTGGCAAAGATGTTTTCAAAGTGATCACATGTGCTGGAAAGGGCTATAAAAGGTGGTGAGAAGTGTCCCCCAGTGTTGCTGAGTGTGTGTTGTGTGGCTTTGAGAAGCAGCTCAGATGGCACTGTTAGCACTTCAAGCTCAGGCTGAGTGGGAAATTCACGAACCCCCCACGGTGACATCCACTGCAAACAGAAAACCAATAGACAAGCGGGTATGGAGAGGTGGTGGGTGAGTTTTTTCGTCAGCTTGTCAATTCATTCTGCAATAAATGAAACTCATTTGTGTAGCTGATTTTCAAGGCTGACTCTACCACGTTATTCTGGATTCTTCACTGACTCCTCCTAAGACACAAGACTGCCATCAGGAAAAGCCATAGCACATCATCCAGTTCCTCTGTGTGCCACACGTGCTCAACCCTCCTGAAAGAAACTGTAATAGAATGTTGCTCATTTCTCCTCTTTTCCAGACTCTGTCCTCTTCCCTGCTTATTCCAAAGGGATGAGGATCCAGAGACAAACTCTGGAGTAGGTGTTACTCTCCCATATATCCATTGTCTGAATGGAAAATAAACCTCCTAGTGGTGACCACAAGTCTGTAACACTGGCCCTCTCTTGAAGCGTTCAGTATTTGATTCCAGTTTTTCGGTTGCCAGGGTTTTAGCTGGTGCTCTTTTCAATGACTACTCTTCCTTCCTAGCTGAGAACACGGGAAATGAGCTAACCTAGAAGAAACTCTCCAGCTTTCTGTCCCGCATAGCGGCTGACAACTTCAGTAAAGAAGTTTTCCAATCCAGTCAGGACTGAAGTCACCAGATATGTGATTTTTATGGGATTAAATCATTTCTGTTCCTGTAGTCCCAGTACAGAATGTTTGGTGAAACCAATTCCCAACACCACCTATGGTTATTCATGCTTCTGGGTTTTAGGAGAAAATGGCAAAGGACAAATAAGTAGATTGCCTGAGATTTATTAAAACAAAAGGATTCCAGGGAATGTATTATGGAGTTGTTTGGGGTTTGCTCAATTTCTTGTGCCTTACACATCTTGGGGGCAGGGGTGCACCATCCTAAAAGATGTGCCTGCGCTGTCAAGGGCACTTGTGATGGGGAGAAGTGTCCCGGTCACCAGGTCACCCTCAGGGCTCCCATGGTACACATGCCCTTTGGGTATTTCTGTAAGTAAGCTACGGTGTTGTTTTAAAGGAATCTTACCATGTCCTTATTCTTTGGAAACTTATCATACTGGAGGTGTAATCAGTGTAGTTCAGAACACTTGCCATTTAATCTGAACATAGAAAAGCCAAATTTACTTGCCTCAAAGAAATCCCAGCCATGTAGAAAGGAAAGGAGTTTCCCCATACGTGCATAAGGAAAATCATCACACCCAGCTCCCATCACAACTTGGAGGATTGTGCTCTGCCCTCCAACTAGACTCTGTAGTGAGAAAGCATCAGGTCACCTGGGAAGCAGCTCATCTACACAGGCTCCCAGTGAGCATGCAGGACAGCTCCCGAAGCTGAAGAAGCACGCAGAGTTTTGCCAACCACCGGATGGAAGACTGTGGGCTCATTGCCGTGTGTACGCCATCTGCAAAGCCAGCCTTTGGATTTAAAGTCCTGTCTTATTGGACTCCTGTGACGATTCACTATGATAAGACATTAGACCATACAGATCTTAAATATGCAGGAATAAAATAGGAGAAATGCTTATTCCCCGCAGGAAGCCCAGGTTTCCAGTTTACCCTGCATCTGGGAGTGGAGCTGAGGGTGACAAGAGTTCCCAGCCAGCTCTCCCTGCAGAGCAATGCTCAGAGCAATTGCAGATGGCAGGGTCTTGCTGAGCTATGTGGGTGAGAGTAAGGATTTTCAAGTAGGCTTTTCGTTTTAAGTTTTGGAGGCACACATTAGGGTGAAAAACTCAGAGGTCTGAATCATCCGACTGCCCAATTTGACAGTGTTGAGAAGCTTCTTGAACAGGAAGTGAGCTACATCTCTACTCACCCAGAAGTCACAACATCTCTGAAATCTGGGAAGTTAATTTACGAGTCCCCAGCTTTCTGGCTACATGTCCAGTGTCTAGTCATTGTTTTGATCTATTGCAATCAGTGAAAGTACTTTTTTCTTAAAAATCAAATTGCCATATTGGGAAGTAAGAGCCGCCATCCTATCAACGATCAGAGACCAGAGGTGTGCAGTGAATATATTCCTCTAGTTCTTATGACTAATTCAGTCTATTAGGAACCAGCATGTTAACTGACCTCATCAAAACTGATACGTGATTAGCACAGTCTATAACTGTTCCATTCTGCATAAAGTGAAACTACTTTTGAAATGCTTGTGCATTGCTACAGTATGTATTTTTGAAAAGCTCTTAGGCAAAATACAACCATTGTCACCAATAAAAACATTAGTGAACCCTATACACAAGTGAATTTTGGATCCTTAGTTCACCACTAAAATAATTTTAGACTTTGATTTGCCAGATGGGGGATGCTCTAACAGGAGACTCAGACTAATTCAGTGATTTGAAGAATGTAGAAATTGTTCATGTAAGAATTCTGAGGTGAACACTTCAGCTGGTAGGCCACCCTGGTCTCCTCCATCATTCAGAGGAGCAGGCTGACAGTGGAGGCTCTGCCATCCCAGCATGAGGCCACAAAGGTTGTGCCACATAATCTTTCCAGCCAGTGGGAAGACAAGCAAGTTTTCTGTGCCAGGCCTAGAGGGCACTCCCCACTTCTCTCCACATTTGCCTTGGGGAGAACTGAGCGTTGGGGCCACAGCCCACTGTGTGTCAGTCTAGGAATGGGGTTCCTGTCTGGCAGACACCTCTCTCCCATTTGCAACCCTACTATTATAGAAATTTGGGAAAGTGGATTTTGGTGGACAAATGGCATTCTCTACCACTGTTGGGTTATTTTATAGGCTAAATCCAAGTTATGAGACTATTATATTGACTTATAATTTCTAAATTGCTATTAATAGCTGGAATAACTTCAACCTTTATTGCAGTTTGAAAATTTGGGTCAGTAAAGATGGAGTCAAAGATATATTTCCAAATCAAGAATATAACTACATTCGTCTTTGACTCTGTTAAGAAACCAAAGGCAATTAGCAGATAGCCTTTTCTTTCCTACCTTTCATATCCAAGAAAGGAGACATGTGTTCCAAGACTGTAGTCTTGAGATGGTATAAAGGTTAATTACGCAAGGTGGAAGGATCTGCAGCCATATGCACAGTTGGACCCCAGCTGGAGATAGTGCCAGGGTCTGTGTAAAGATGCAGTTAGACTATTCACCAGGAGGCGGCACCATGGGGAATATAAATGTCTGCACCAATCACCAGGACTTGGCAAAAGTTCGCTCTTTGCCCGAGTGTGTGTTTCCTAGCAGCAAAACTCGATCATTCTTAGTGCCTCTGTGAAGTCAGAGCTTGCTGAAGAAAGAAAATATTATTGTAGGGTGTTTTTATATGAACGACCAGATAATGTCATATAATGACAAAAGAGACCTCTTAGCAATGCTATAAAATTAAATACTAGACTGTGGATAATGTGGTCATAAACCAAGAGATGAAGAAAAATAGCAGCTACATTAGTTTTAAATGTGTACTTTAACTTATGGAACAAGAAGGAGAATTTAAAATCCGGTTGGTTTTTCAAAATTTTTGTCTAACCACTTGTGGTCATGAGCTTTTCCAGGAGGAGAGGCTATCTAAGACTATTATGCATCTTCTTCAAACATAAACCCTGATTTTATTTTCCTGCTAGAAAGGGTAGGGTATCCCACTGGCATGTCGGTGTGATTCCTCATTGGCTGGCCTGGCCCCCGAGTAGGGCTGCAGCTTCCCCCTGCGGGCTGGTATGCAAAGTCAGGCCACGCTGTCCCGGCAAACTGCCCTTCCACAAACAGCTGGCGCCCCGCAAGCTCTCGGAACTAACGGACTGTGTCATCACCACATGTTGCAAAACCATCCCTGTGCGTAAGGACTCAACTCAGCTTTAAAGGGTCCCTGAGATTTCTCGAATGTCAAGGGGTGCGTTCTGTAATGCACCCATGCAATCCAGTGGACGCTTATGGAATTACTCTGTGTGAAGTTTTAGACAGAGTGGGGATGAGGCAGAGATATTTCTGGTGCGTCCCTGCCCCAAAGGAGCACCAAACACTGAGGCAGGAGGCACGTGTGAGAAAGGCAGGGACCAAGCTGTGGGTTTGTCAGGAAGGCGTGACTGTTCCTCTGCCAGCTCTGCTCTGCCAGTCTCACTGATTATTCTGTGTGCTTGGAAATAGCCACAAAGCTTTCTCCTCCCTGTGACAGCAGCGAGAGCTTAGGTCTAGTTTCTATGTCTCTCTCTTCAGCCCTTCTGTCTCCTCGCAGTTCTGACCATAGTCTTCGTTGTTTCTCATCGGTGGTCCTAATGGGACTTTGAGTTTTTAGGGAAACCACTGAATGCTTTCAAATCCTTGGTAGGTTACTTAATAAGGCGAGGGGCAACGCCTGCATACATTCTAGAGAGTGAAGCCACAAATAGAACATTTTGAATTTAACGGATGAGAAGGTCGTAATACAAAATAGGAATATATTAAGAATGAGGTGACTTGCTATTGCTCTCCTGTGTTTAACATCTGCTTCTCCCAATAGAGGTGAACATATAGCCAAATGAGTCTATGCTGGTAGGAAATGAAAGACCAATTATTAAGACGTTATTGTGTACTTTTAGTGATAAGGGGAGCATTCACGAGGCGTGTGTTCTAGATTGTGGTCCAGTGAACTGCATAGTGTTGTTGCTCCGTCAAAGAACTCCTGGTGGTTAGTGGCAGCAAAATGCCACATTATTTGGTCTCATACCATGTACTGGACTGGTGGATTCTGACGTCTGGACATCTCACTGATTAAAGTTTTTAATAAGTCTGTTGTAACAAACAATGTTCCATTGAGGTAACTACTCTTTTCTTTTTGGTTAAAATTAAATGTCAGATTTTATCATTTAACTAGAAAACAAACTATTCAGCTGCATAAAAACTCTTTAGATTATGATCACAGCTCTCCTAAATTTAATCCTTGCGCTTATGAGTGATGTTCTTACATGCCGGTCAGAAGCAGTGAAGATTTATGGTCAGTACCAGTTTCAAAGAAAATGCTCAAAATGATTTATGGAGGCAGCCTCCCTATCTTCTATCTCCCTGTTTCCCCCAACTTTTTCCCTCAAGGAAAAAAAAAATAGTGTTTCCTCTGCTGACCGAAATGCCAGCTCTGGCCCTGGCTTAGTCGATAACCTCGAATAAATTGCATTCCAGCAGCAAGCCAGACTTTAAAGGGGATCTCGGCCCTGTGGCAGCCCAGGCGTCCCTCCCCTTGCCCCGTGCTGTGCTGGCCCGAGAGGCACTGCTTGCCCTCCGCTCAGCACTTCAGCAGGAGACGCTTCCATTCTGAACAGTTCTAATCATTAAAGAAGGCCTCTCACCAAGCCGAATCTGCCTCCTTACTTCTGTCCTCTGGCCCCCTATCTTGCCTGCTGGGGTCCTACAGCACAGATCTCATCTGTGTCCACAGGGTGGGTGTCCTATTCTCTGAGTCCTCCTGTCCCAATCCTCATCCTTGGTTTCCTGGGACACTCATACTATATTTCCAGCCCTGGCCATGACAGCTGCCTCCCCTGCATGTGTGGATGTGGCCTCCTCGGCTGAGCTCCTTTTTATATGTAGATTCTGACGAGTGCAGAGTCGCCAGGAAGGAAAAACAGCTCCACTGTGCTCACGTCTGTGTGTGCTTATACATGTGGGTGCCTGGGACCTAACCCTGGCCACTCTTCAAAGACTGTGTTTCAGTCTTTAGCTGGAGAGTAGGAATAGATGTTTTTGACTAGACTTGGACAAATAGTTTAATCACATGTTTTGTACTCATTTGTAGGTGCCACGAGGGCTGGGGAATTCACTTAATATTTCCTAGTTAAAATGCTTAATTAATGTTTATTGAACTGAAAAGGATGTTTTAAAGATAAAGTAAATCCTAAAAGAAAAATTTAACAAGTTAATATCTTTGGAGATTATTACTTTATTTGTAAAATAAATGGATTTTGCCAAAATATATCTGGGATCCTTTCGGCTGTAATACTAGTACAGTCTTGTGAGAAGTCGTATTTCACAGTGCAAAACGGAACAGCAGGTGCAGCATGGCACATTCCCCTCAACCCCCAAGGAGGGACAAATGCAAAGGATGAAATAAATACTTTTAATTACTCACTTGCCAAAGCCTGACTAAACCGTTGCAAGGTAAAGACAAGGTTGGAGCCATGGCAAAAGTAGAAGTAAACAAACCACACAAGTTTCCTATCAGATGTTATCCCTGTCTAAGCCACAAGGACAACACGCGGATGTCTTAGGGCAGTGGTCCCCAACCTTCTTGGCACCAGGGGACCAGTTTCATGGAAGACAGTTTTTCCACGGACTGGGGTGGGGGGATGGTTTTGGATGGGATGATTTAAGCACGTTACATTTATTGTGCAGTCACAATAAATTAGCAGCACTCTCTGCTAATGATAATCTATATTTGCAGCCACTCCCCAGCGCTAGCATCACCAACTTAGCTCCTCCTCAGATCATCAGGCATTAGATTGTCATAAGGAGCGCACAACCTAGATCCATCACATGCGCAGTTTACAGTAGGTTCCGCGCTCCTATGAGAACCAAATGCTGCCGCTGATCTGACAGGAGGCGGAGCTCAGGCGGTGATGTGAGCGATGGGGAGCTGCTGTAAATACAGATGAAGCTTCACTTGCTCACTGCTCACCACCTGCTGTGTGACCCAGTTCCTAACAGGCCACGGACTGGTGCCGGTCTGCAGCCTGGAGGTTGGCGACCATGATCTTAGGGTATACTTTTTCATATGGGAAACCCAAATCTGCAGGTGCCTTTGGGGAACCTTGTGGAGTGCTTCAGGAAAGAAAGAGCACAGCCTGGCGGAGTTGCCTTGCAGCTCAGAATCATTGCTTTCCTTTTAATGAGCACAGTCGGCCCCCACAGAAAGCCCCCAAGTCAGACTGAGCAACACAGGCTTCTCTGGAAGGTGAGAGCTGTGCTGGCACGCGCTGGCCACCCTGCCTGCTCACCGCTTTCCTGCACCCTTCTCCTTTGTGTCCACTTTCCTATCATGGGCTGTCATTTCAGGGTTGACATGAAACCCACACAATTCATCCCCTGCTACTCTCAAGGGACACACAGCCACTTTGACAGTTAAGAGCATCTGGCTGCCCTGATCAAAGAAATGACCAATCAAGCAACTGTCTTTGGAGAAGCAGTAAATCAGTTTAATGTATTTATTTCAAGATGCAAACGATGCCTTGGGTTTGGGGAGAGAAGCATGGGAGGGATTGGACACATGATGGGAGAGGAGTGGGGTGCAGGGTGGAGGCAGAGAGGGTGCGACAGCCTCTAACCAGGAGGGTGAAGGGGGAACAAGTTTTCCTTGTTTGCAGTTCGGACCAGGGTGAGTTTACAGGAGCAGTAGCCATTAGTCAAGTGTCACCGTAGTTAGAGAAGTGACACGGGTTCTTCAGGAAAAGGAGCTCTGAGCTTTCTGGCCTCGGCCTGCCGTGGCAGGGTGTCTTGGTGACCAGCTGGTCCAGGACTATCCAAGGGGGATAGGGCTGTAGTGGGCAGTATCCTCTTTGTCCCCTGTCCCTGGCCCCAGTGTGTCAGGAAGCATGCTAAATAGCCAGGGGAGGGGATTGCTGCCCAATTACTTTGATTGTCTTCAGTTTACTTCTCCTTTCACCTCAGCTCGGGGTTCAAAGCACTCACTCTGGTTCCTTAAATAATCAGCCTGAGCATGCAGAAGGGCCCCATCTGTCCTTTCTCATCAGGACAGAATGGCCCCAGGCAATTTCAGGAATCATCACCTGAGCACACCATCCTGGAATGTTTGCGATATTACGATTTTCCAACCGTACCTGACTAGTTATTGATGGGGATTTAAAATCAGTGCTCATTCCCACCTTCTCTTCAGGTACACCTAAAAATCTTTAAAAGTGTATCAAATAATATTTCTCTTTTTAATCAATATGAGATTGAGATACTAATTTTAATCAGTTAAACGTGATTCTTCCAAAAAAGTCTCCAATAAAAGAGGCTTAAATTATCATCTTTTCCGAGAAGACCTACGAGCCA
The DNA here is from genome assembly GCA_004363605.1 of Indri indri. Lineage (NCBI taxonomy): Eukaryota > Metazoa > Chordata > Mammalia > Primates > Indriidae > Indri > Indri indri. The sequence goes on along the minus strand of RJWJ010013805.1, from coordinate 14,318 downwards.
TGTCGTAGGTTCCTGCATGTCTCTCTGAGGGACCCCACCGTTTCCTTTGTAGCTGACAATGCCTGGTAGCTAGTTTCATATTGCCTGCCCACTCTCAACCGGTGAGCTCAGGAGGAAAGGTTCATTTGTTACTGTATACCTTGCACTTAGCGTAATGAATGGGGCAGTAAATGGATAAATGCAATTCAGTGAACAAATGCACGCACCTATTTGGTTCTTTATTATCTGTATGCAAAATCTTTAAATAGGTCTTGGCTATTGCTTCTGGACTGGAGTTTTCAGCCAATACAGAGTGGGGGTTGGATTCATCAAAACCCTGCTGCTAGACATAGACTTTTATGTCTGAAAACTTGAAATGATATGGAGCTGTTATTATTATTGCAAGAATTGAAAGTGGAATTCCAGGAATGTTCCTCTGGTTGGTCAAGATGTTTGTCAGTGGCGAGGACACGGGTTGGAGTGGGAGCCCGGCTTCTCCCCTCTCTCTCGCGCCCACAGCTTTCTGCTGTGAGTAACTGATAGGTCTGTTCCTTCCATTCGCGACATCCCGTGGGTTTGGACCAGCAAGTTTACAAGGAAATTGACATTCAGCTCAAATTATCTTCATGTGCTTTGTGTTGTTTTAATAAAAGATGTGTATTATAAGATTTTTGTTTCCAAAGAAGTAATAAGAGAAGAGGATAAAACAGAACTTAGCTCTCTGCTGAGCTACATTTGAGCAGTCACTCGGTCTCCTTGACAATCACTCTGAACAACCAAACTGCCAGTAGGACACAGCACTTTCCGTGCTTCTTCTTGAAAAACAATCGGAAAATAACCTGAGCATTCCTTTGACTTTTATCTCCATTGGAATCCTCACTGGGGAATTTAACTAGACAGCTACAACATTTGTGCGGACTTCAGTTTTCACATAGAGAAAATCCTGGTCATTTTAGATGTGTCAACTTGGATTTATACTTTTAAAGGGAAAAACATTTTCTGCAGGTAGGTGACATTTGCCTCCTGTTCCTAGAAAATGGCTAATTTTGCACAATCATACTCCTATAATGTTGCTCAGTGATAGCTGGAATAAATCAACTAAAGTGGCACTGGCTGTTTGCAAGGATTAAAAATTAGGTTTCTGGAAAACATCCTTTGGTTATTTATATTCAAGATATTTCAAACTTCCCTGAGATTACCTTTTTTCCTAGCCCCTGGTAGAGCTAGTGGTATTTTCTGTGATATACAGTTATGCTCATACAAACCATGCTTAATATTAACTGTATATCTTGTAAGCATCAAAGATATCATCAGTTTTAGGCATTCCATCCTTTTCTGTGTATTCTGGAAGTTGTGGTGGCCTTTTATTCTGTGTCTGTGGCTTCTGGTGGTACAGCGCTGCTTAAACGTTGCCACTGAATGGTCTGGAAGACTGGTTGGCTCAAACCTGAGATAAGAAAAAAAGCACCTCACTAACATTTTGGAACAATCGAGAGTATGATATAAATATGCCTGGAAGAAAAAGACAGATAAACCCCATCCAAATGGAAGCATATAAAAGTAGACTCCAGGCCACTTGAAGGACTTTCAGAAAAATCAAATGGTGTCTGCAGTTGCAGGGAAAGACCTCTTAATCTCGGAGTGGGTATTACGGAACTGGCGGGCTGACCACTGCAGAGAGGAGTGGCCGTGCTGGCTGGAAGGGAGGCTTGAGCCTGCTCAGAATTCAGGAGGCTGCACGTGGGTCACTTTTCCTGGACTCCCACTCCATTCTATCGTAAAAAAGAAAAAGACATCGTTTGCATTTGCATGCTGCCAGAATAATCTCTTTCCTGATTTTACCCTGTTAAATTCTTCATTTTAAGATCTAGGAGTGAAGAAATTCATGTTTTTTTAAAATATTGCATAGCTACACTTCTGTTCGATGTCAAAATGTTGAGAAATAGCTTGTCAAGGGTAAGTGAGACAAACAAAACCAAAACAAGCAACAAGGAGACACACGCACGACTTCAACGTGAGCATAACTTTGAGGAGTTTGGGGAATTGATTTGATGCTTGGCTTTTTTATAGCCAAGAAATATGGAAGTATTGATAAGCACGTGAATACAATGTTCCTGGGCCTTTAAATTACATACACACACATCAAAACACAGCACAAGCCCAGCCGCCCTCTTCCCTGCACCTCCACATTGGCAGTGGAGGGAGCATTTGTGGTGTGCCACTCTGCCCTCCACCCAACAGGAGCATCTGTGGCTTAGTAGAGACTTGATGCACCGTGGCGTGGAATAGACCTGAATTCACCTGGATAAAAGCCACAAAGAAGGCTAGGCAGGGTTCCACTATCTGCATTCTCGTGAAAGTTCATATCTGTGTTTCACTTCAAGGTCGTGCATTAGGTCGCGTTTGCCTCTGCCCACATGCACATGCCCCTTTCTGTGCCCCTTTGAGGCTCTTTATTTCTTTCCTTTCTTCTCTTGCGACATATTATAGAGGAAGCTACAGCTGTGTTGCCTGCCAAAAGCTCACCACTGCTGCCCCTTTCCAGAGAACATGGAGCCACCTTACCTGGGAGGTTTTGTGCCACCCTCCCCAGGGTGACCAACAGCCGGGGACGGACTGAGCCCCTCTGCCACAGTGGAGGGATTCTGTGCTGCTGCATGCCCCAGAGCACCCCATGGGCCAGCCTCCAGCTTAGACCTCATCCTCGCTTAGCATCTCCCTCCCGCCCTACCCTGCCTTCCTCACCCCACTTCCCTCTCCTGCTGCACCCACAAGCCCCATCTCAGGCTCTGATTTCAGGGAGCCTGGCCCAGGCTAAGGAGTGCCCATCAGCTTCAGCACCTGGAGCTCTAGATCTGCTGAGGTGGCTCTGCTGTCCAAGCCTGGCTTTTCAGACCTCCTCTTCTTTCTGTGAACTACCAAATATCCTTCTCTAATCTCTTTTCTGTTCTTAGTTAGCTGGGGGTGATGTCTCTCACCTGCAGCTGTGAGTTCTAACAGCTTTATGCCTGTATCTGTCGGAGTCAGATCAGGAGAAAGAAGTTGCATTGTAGTTTGAACATGGAAAGTATAATATAGAGAATTATTAACTAAAACATGGAATTGGAGTCAAGAGGGCTTAGCCAGTACGAGGAAAAGAGATCACAGAAGAATACAGGAATAGCAGATGAAAGGAACAGATGAAAAGAGATAGACACCCAAAGAAGGGCCATGACCGTGGGTCACTGGTGGCAGAGGGGTTGCTGCAGTGCTGAACTCATGCAACTTGCCAGAAATCCACACCCCAAGTTGCTGGGTAAATCTGTTCACAGGAAGGTGTCTCACCTGGGGTCACTCCACTGGAAAACCACCCAAGGAGGGACCTGGGGGAAGCTGCTGGCTGCGAGACATTACTGACGTGCAGTGAGGGAGCCAGGTGCTGGGGAAGATGCCCCACATTGCAGGAGCCAGGAACTGAAGGAGCCCCTAATGTTGCAGGAGCTGAGCATTGCAGAAACTGTGTGTGCTGCAGGAGCCTGGCCCTGGAAAAGCCCTGTGCACTGCAGCAGCTGGACACTGGGGAAACCGTGTGGACTGCAGGAGCCACCCGTGCTGCAGGCTCTGGCTGTAGGCTCCTGCTCAGAGAGGACTTCAGAACCAAGAAGGAAACCTTTGGCAACATCCGTGAAGCACCCCCTACTTACAAAATTTACTGCCAGTTGGCAAGGGAAATACATTTATAGGGCCCAGATCCATTTTCACAAAATAGGCAATGAAGGGTGAATTCAGAGCTGGGAGGCAGTAAATTGAGAACCAGCACAATGTCTTATTTCCTCACATGATGCATTGGCAAGAGCTCTTACCTAGTCACGGATATGACAGGGAGTCTGTAATAAATATGCAGTGGAATAGGAAAAGAGCAAGACTGAAGGGAATGAGTTGTAAGTCTTTCAAAAAGGCCAGTGAAAAACATTTACCCTGGAACAGTAGTAAGGACATTTCATTTAATCAAAGCTCCCTAATCTCTTACTCCACCAGTCTCCCTGAACCTTTTGAGATAGATGACACCTGTTGGTCTGGGTGCCACATGCCACTGTTCTCTAGCAAGCACACAGCTCTGGCATTGATGCTGAAACTTCTAAATTTAAGTAGGACATTGTTTTTCCCCCTAGCAAATGAGACCCCAATTTTAAGGAAAAGAAATAGCTGAGAGGAGGCCTGTACACTCTTTGTATGAAATCGTTTTGCACTGCTGTTGTTTTACGAGCTTGCAGTTCTGTGCGGCCAAACAGCTGAATGGGTGCAGTGTGCCCTTGAGCTGTGGATCTGCTCGTAGAACCCCCAAGCAGCTCAGTGGTTTTTAACAATGAGTAATACTTCTGGAGTTTTGTACTTGTGATTTTTCCAAGGTCAGGTATAAATTTGGGATGATTCGCTTGTCCCAGACATTCATGGTATAGTGGAGAAAGCAGTGGACACAGAGGCAGGCCGCATGGCTCACTGTGTAGCTGGGTCACTCTGAAAAGTCTCCATGCCTCCTGTCTCAGTTGCTGCATGCATAAAATGTTTCATCAGAAAACTCTAAGCTATGTATGTCTGCAGTTCCACTGTGTATCAAAGAATTGTATACTGTCAGAGAGACTAGTGCAGGCATCAAAACTGTAAATATACACCCATCTCTTCTCTTCCGTTCCCTCTCTGTGCATATATGTGTGTCTGAGTGTGTTTATGTGCAAGTATAAAAGGAAAAGACTGGCAGAATATAAACTAAAATGTTAACTGTGGTTATTCTAGGAAGTAGGATGACGTATGATTTAAATTTCCATCTGTATATTGCATCTTCCAAATGATGCATCACAATTATGATCAGGAAAAGTAGAACTTATTTAGAAGTAATATTCTGCTCATCATTTTGTGTAGTATATATACCCATGTTAAAACACATGCAAAAATAAGATGCTGTGGTGATCCATACTCATTGGAGGATTGAGAACAGAGAGCGTGCAACAGTGCCTGTGGATCTGTGTGCGCTCCAAACATCATTCTGTCTACTGGACAGAAGCCTGTTTTCAAACATCCTCAGTTATTTCTGCTCACACTGATAATTCCATAGTTTCCATTGGAAGGCGATACAAGCTGCACTTCCTAGAAGAGGGAGGAAGAGAAGCAAGTTAGAGAAAGGAGGGAGAGTCCTGTAAGTGTGCTGTGAAAAACCAAAAGAACAAGCAGGAGGAAGATGGGTACCTGATGTTTCTGGAGGGGAGTCCTCCCCCAAATGAGGAGAGGGCAAGTTTCCACTGATAGCGCCTTCTCTGCAAAACAAAACATTTTGCAACATCCTGAATGTAGTTCAGACCTTTCTTTGTGTCTTCAGTGCCGTGTAAAAAGAGACAGATAATCGATCAGGGAGATTGCTTCCTGTTGGTAGAATGTGCATGTGGCATGTGACCTGCCCTGGTTATCAAGTGGTTGTGATCATCTGCCACGCTGTGAAAGTCTGTTTTTCGCCGTTCAGAATGAGTGTGACCACATACGACATTTCACCATACCACGCTTCCCTCCGATGTTCATTTCAGGTACCTTCTACAGGATGAGTGAAACCTGTTTGAAAATCTTGTGAATATAAGTTTTGCATCAACACATTTCTTCTCCTACATCTTTGGTAATGGAATCGTGCTTGTTACTAACAGTCTGAAGAGTACTTAGTTCATATCCTTGCCCTTTCTTGTTTTAGAGATTGAAGTAGAGGATTCGATGAAATTTTAAGGTTTATGGTCATTGGTATCAACAAAAAAGCTGGGACCTATTTCTGCTGGGCCCTGAGCAAGCTGTGACCATAGATGCATTCAGGAAGCCAGACATGGAGTGAACTGGCAGGATGCATTTATTTAATAAATAGGAATCTTTGAAATAAATCACTAAAGTAAATGTCTCAATGATGGATGGCCACATTTTATTCTGAGTTTACTGAAAGAGAGCTACCCAATTAACTCCTCTGTGTTAAAACATTGCCCCTCAGAGCCTCCCCCTGGCTGGCTGAAACCAGCTCCACTTTGCAAATGCAAATGGGACTGCCAGGTCCTCTCCCGCCCAAGGAGCCCCTGCAGCACTGGGAGAGTCTCCTTGGCCACTGCATTCCAATTCTTATTTCATCTGACTCACTCCAAAGAAGTCTGATCTTGCATTCGGTGTCTGTGTTGTTTTTCAAAATCTGTGCTCCCTCGTATCCTAGGCAACCACTTAGAGCAGAGATAATCCAAAGTGGGAGGCTTCCTGTGCGTGTATAAGATAACCCTGAGTCCGTGGGCAGTTCTGTGTTGATGTTGCCATTTTGACCCTTTGGGGTCAAAGCTACCAGTAGCTCGTGGTGTTTGGTGGCACTGCATTGTGTTGGGCATAGAGGCCAAGGGGGAAGCATCTGTGTCTTCTTACTCCCCCACCCCTCTTCTCTTAGTCCAGTCGACTTGGACAGGATTGTGTAGAGGTGAGGATGGAGGAGGTGCTAGTTCCACGGTGACCGGCGTGCTGCTCCATCTCCACTTTGTTGGCTTTGCTGGCGAATGCAGCAATGATGCAGCAAATTGAGTGTTCCCGATTCGGGAAGCCAGTTACCCCGACCTCATAGCGCTCTAGCTTGAAAAATGCCTTTCAGTCCCGTGTCCATAAATGGACATTACTTAGACAGTCGGCACACTGTGGAAGGCCAAGACAGACCCAGCACACCCGGCTGGCCCCTCTCTGTGTGGGTTTAGTGTCGGAGCCTCGGTTGATCCACTCTAAGTGTGCTGAACACCTGTTTTCTAGAGATGCCGAATTCATCATGTTTGCAGTCAGGTATGGCTATTTGCTCTGAATTTCGGTGGTTAAGATATTACTTTCTTAAAGTATGTCTTAGAGCTTGAACATTATATTCAAGCATTCTAAGACAACTTTTCTGGTGAGTAGCAATTACTTTCCTCTTTCACAATCTGGGGATCAGGAGAAACCATCTTGACACCTCCTCTCAGGCTGTATGATTCACGCAAATGAAGCCTCACTGAGTCTTCTCTGCCTGTTGGCTAGCCTTAGGGTGTAGGTGAGAAATTGGGCCATGTCCTACTAAATCAGGACAGTATTTAAGCCAAAAGCAAAGCTGGCCCTCAGTTCATACAGCGTTGCTTTTCTCATCCCAGCTTAGAAGTTAGCGCCTATTCCCACCCCCATCTCCGGTCATGCTGTGTGTCATGGCGGCTTCCTACCGTCAGTGCCTGGGACCCTGAAAGCTAGATGCTGTCTTTCTAAGTCCTCTCAGGATCTCAAAATCATACCTGCAAGGAAATACATTATTTGTTTTTCATTTTACAAATGGAATTTCTCTCTGTGGACCCAAACCACTTTGTAACATTGCAAAGTAGAATAAGTTTGTCTTCAGTGTCCTATTGCCGTCTCTCTGAAGCACCCTACTCATTCTTAGATACTCATTCCTAACCACACAAGTATTCATCTTATTCTAGGATTCTGCAAGACACTTGAAACAGCCCCAAATATTACCTCTCCCAGGGGACCATTTCATCTCACTTGATATCAGCCTTTAAGATTCCTTTTTAATTAGAGTATGCTAATTGCTATAATAAATAGACTCCAGAGTGTACAATGGCTCAAACAACAGTGGTCTCTTTCTTGCTCAGGTGACATATTAGGTGAGGGGACAGGCTGGCGATGCAACCTCCAAGCTGACATCGAGGGATAAGGCTGAGAGAGACTTTGCCATCTTCAGCACATGGCTCCTGCAATCCCCCTGGGGTGTCCCCATGCAAGCCCACCACAAGAAGGAAGGGACAGTTGCAGTAAGCACTTGGGCCAGGCTTGGAAAGGCCACACTTCTCTTCTGCCATTGGACTCACCCAGCTGCAAGGCAGCCCGGAAAGTCAATTTCCAGGGACAGTCGTACCCTGTGGAGTGGAAAATATGGACTTATAGCAAGTGGTTGGCCATCTCTGCAATAGCCCATCCCTCTGGCCACCAAATATTCAGGCTGACCCCATTTTCCAAATCTAGAACAAGCACATTTGCCACCATCCTAAGCCAAAATCCACATTCCCATCCAGTATTGCATCCAGCCCAATGTCCAAGACATCTGGGCTAGTCTTTCTAGTCAGGTGCAACTTGTTGTGCCCAGGGATTTACAGCTTCTGGAACACCATTCCAACATGTTTTGGGGAAACAAAGATAGAAACCTCTCTAAAAACCTCCCTCTGGAAAAGAGAAGAAAGGGGTCTGCACATCTTCAGAAATCCAGTCCCGTGAGATCCCACCTGGCAGATGTCATGCAGCACGTCTGCCTTGGAAGTGGAGGAAGCCCCTGGCACCAGCTCTGCTTCTGAAGGGTCTTCCTTGTCCAAGATCCTCTGTGAGCTCCAGTGGCTGAAAGACGATGTCTTCACCTGATCATTTATAAGTGCTGGTCACTGGGTTTGCCTGGGAATTCTCAATGGGCTTTTGTAGCTCATGAAAGTCTTTTATGATTTTACTTCATATCATGTGGCCCCAGATGCAGGCAGTTTTACTGTCCCCAAAGGACCCACATCTCTGGATTCCCTTTCTCTTTTACCATTTATGTCTGCTTTTGCATGAGCCAACATTTGACTGAGCTTCCCCTGTGAACTAGTTAGCTCTCTGTTTAATAATGTCACCACAAGCTCAGTGGCTTAACATAAGACACATTGGTTAGTTCTCATATTCCGAGGGACAGGAGTCTAAGCGTGACTCAACTGGGCCCCTGCAGGGCTGAGATCAAGGTGTCAGCCCAGGCTGGTTTTCATCTGAAGGCTCAACCAAGGAAGGACCACTCAAGCGTGTGTGGCTATTGTCAGCACACATTTCCTCACAGATTGTTGAACTGAGGGCCTCCGTGTCTTCTGACTGTTAGCCGGAGGCTGCCTCGGAGACTCTTCTGACAAGCCTGTTTGATTCATCAGAACCAGCAAGGGCGAGAGTGTCCCAGCAAGATGGACCTCACAGTCGTAATCACAGGAGTAATGTGCTGTCACTTTCCCATGTGTTGCAGGTTAGAAGCAAGTCTCAGGTCCTGCCCACGCTCAGACAAAGGGACTGCACAAGGGCTTGAGTGCCAGGAGGTGGCTGTAATTTCAGGCCACCTGAGAGCCTTTATCGAAAACCTACTGAGTGTGAATATGTACTGTAACATTTACTTTTTACAACAAAGGTTGAGGCAACTGTTATTATCCTCGTCTCACAAATAAGAACATTGAAGTTCAGATCAGCTAGACTCTCATAGTAAGTGGTGTAACTGGGATTTAGTATTCAATGTAACACATTCAGGAGTGTGTGTTTGTCGAGAGTAAGTGGAGGGGACAGGTAGGAAGTCAGCAGGAGGAGGTGGTTTGTGGGGTTGGTTTGTGGAGGGCTTGGATGTCACACAGAGGCTTTACTCCCAAGCTCCTGGAGGAGCCCTTGTGTTTGAAGGACTGATCAGTTTTAAGTAATAGTCGTTCCTAACAGCTTATATTCAAGGTTGAGAGAGAAGAAGAAAATTTTTGTTGATACCCGTAGGTGAATCTGAAATGATCAGCTTCAAATGAAATATGAACATAAGTTTTAAAAACAATTTTTTAAAGCTTTGCTTAGCTATTGGTTACTGTTTCTTCCCATTTGCTTGGAGTAATATCACCAACTGTTAGTGATACTTGAGATTATGTGAAAATGATTAACCAGAAGTTTGCCCTCTTTTATTCAGCAAAATATCTCATAGTATTTAGTGGGGTAGCTTCATGTTAATTTTAATGCATGTTAAAACTTTTAAAACAGATACATTTTACTTGCAAATGGTTAAATGTGCAGGCTGTACCTTTGTCGAGGCTATGCCACGGTATCTTGAGGAAGGAAATGGAATCCTGTTTATTTCAACAGTGCCCACTACATTGCAGCAGCTGAATGCTGGGTTGTGGAATGAATAACTTATATAATTCATCCTCAATCTAGTGCAAGAATGAAGGCAGACCCCTGGAACTGAAAGCTTTGGGCAGCCGGGTGAGAACTCTTTCTACAGTGTTTGCATAAGAAATCCATTCTGCCCTCTGAATAATTCATGGGACCAGAAAGAGTCAAACAAGCCCAAACACAGAAAGCAAGCTAGAAGAGATGTTCAAAGTCATATAACTTAGAACACTTAAAAAATTCACATGATAGGGAAATGTGAGCTTTGTTATTCAAAGGATGTATAAGTCATTTTGTGGAGGAAGAGGCGAATTTTCTATGGCAGTGTCAGGTCGGCTTCCTGGTGGAGGTGAGATCTGTGCTTGAAGGACAGGTCCTCTGTCAGACCACGGAGGTGTGAGGGATTCCAGTCCAGGGGAGCCGGGTGTGAAGGTGCTGACGCAGAGCTGTCACCCACATGCACAAGTGTCTGGGCCACCATCTCCTGGTCCCGTTGACAATGAGGTGAGACTCACAGAGTGAAGTGTTGTTGGTGCTCACTCAGCAGGTGGAGCTTCTGCGCGTCCCTCCACTGAGTGTTGCAGACTTGTCTTTGTTTTGCGGCCTTCCTCACAGTCGAGCTGGCCGGTCGTTAGCCACCTGTGTGCCCTTCTTGCAGATCACTGCGTTCTTTTCTGTCATCATTGCTTTTAGCAAGAGCACTGCCAACAGTCACTTTATTTTCATCAGTTCACAGAATGGCAGAACTCGACGGGTCTTACAGACCTTCTCACCCAGTCCTCTGTGGGAGGTGGAAAAGTACTGCCCCTTAGCGCATCCCCGTCAAATCCCTGGATGCTGCGGGTGCTGCCGTATTTATGAAAGGGCCTTTGCTGTTGGGATTGAGTCAACCATCCTGAAGTCAGCCTACATTTTCTGGGTGGGCCCGAAACCCAATAACATGTGTGTTTATAAGAGAGGCAGAGAGAGATTTGGGGCAGTCAGAAGAGGAGAAGATGATGGCAGAGCTTAGAGTGATGCGGCCACGAGTCAAGGGATGCCGTCAGCCACCAGGGGTTGGAAGAGGTGAGGAAAGATCCTATGCCGGAGCCTCTGGAGAGAGCGTGGCCCTGCCCACACTAACTTGGGACTTCCGGCCTCCAGAACTGTGAGAGAAAAAAGTTCTGCTGCTTTTAGCCACCAAGGTTGCTGGGTTTTTTTGTTTGTTTGTTTTGTTTTGTTTTTGGTAGCAGCAGCAGGAAGCTAATGTCCCTTCCTTATTGACAAGTGAAGAAACTGGTTTCTGAGAGTTCAGGTGACCTTGCTTTGACTGCAGGCCTCCTTCCAATAGCCCCCAGGAGCCCGTTGAGTTTGGATGGTGTAATTTTGCCAAAGTTGCACATCTGTCATATCTTCCTTCCTCTGCAGTTTTCCAGAACAGACCATCCAATGAGGCCAAGTGATGGGCAGTCTTGGCAAGGCAGTGGCTGGAGGTTAGCAGAGTGGTGTCTGCGCAAGAGATGCAGTTTGTGGCAAGCCCCCTGCATTCCCTGCCTCGCGGGGCATCCTGTGTTGCAGCTGTGCTTGTGGTTACGTTTCAGCATCGTGCTTCCAACCATGCCGGCGTATCTGTTTCCTAAGGGCTTTCCTTGAATGAGAATCAGGACTGACAGACCCACATGCACCCAAGGGTCTGTGTGGCCACACACTGGCTTCTTAGGACCCTTCGAGCCTGCTGCACTTCCCAGAGCAGCTGTCTTATTCTCTCATTATTTTTTTCTGTTCTCTTCTATTCTGGAGCGCATTATCTTTAGAAATGCCAACACAAATGGGCACTAATTTGCAAATGCCCCTAACGACTTAATTGATTGCTTCCTGTGCTGACCTTTGAGGGAAAGAGGCACGGTGGAGGGGAGGGGACATCTTGCTCAGGTCCTCCAGGAGCCTTCTTTCCCATCACACTGGCAGTTTCCAGAATATGTTGAGAAAATTGGGTAAAGACAAAAGAAACCATATCCTGAGATGGCACATGATTAGCTGGACTTTGTAATGGTCACCTGATCTCTCTCCTCTTATGCAGCTGCAGATCACTTTGAAAATCAAAGGAAGAACTTTCTCTCTTTGGTCCTAAACAGTGTTTGAGGTTGAACGCTGTGAGGACCAGACGGGAAGTGGGCAGGAAGAGAGGACCACTCTGGAAGGCAGTTCTGGGTGTCACTGCAGCCCAGCAAACCTCAGTAGAGAGAGCAGGGCAGCACTGGAGGGGCCTCGGCCTGCATAGGCTGGCCACGGACTCCCTGCCTGGCACTCAGGGGAGGCATGTCAGATGCTACAGCACGTGCCATGTTTGTTTCCCTGAGGATCTCAGCGATGCTGAGCACAAGGCCTGTGGGCTTTCCTTGTGTGGTGGTTAACTTTGTGTTAACTGGACTGGTCCATTCGGTGTCCAGGTTAAGCTTCTTTCTATGTCCACCTCCTCTACAGTGTGACTTAATCTCTCCAATCCAGAGGCGAGTCTCTTTCCCCATCCTTTGCATCAGACGTGGCCTAGGGACTGGCTGGGAACAACAGAAGGTGGTAGTAGTTACCCCTCCCCAAGGCTGGGAGGCAAGAGCGCTTGTGGTTTGCATTTACTTGTTTGGAACCCTTCTCAGCCTCCAGAGAAACCAGGTGGCCTGCTGGAGGGGGACAAGAGACCCATGGAGTGGAGATGGGCCATCCCCACTGAGGTCATCTTAGGTGATCACGACAGCCCTAGTGGGTGGCCCAAATTATCTAAACCTGGCCCACATTGCAGGACCACCCGGTTGACCTACACACTCACAAGCAGTCCTAGATGGCTGTTGCTTTAAGCCACCAAGTGTTTGTTATGGCGAGAGCTAACAGATACAGGTGCTATCCTGGACAAACACTGAATTTGCAAATTAGAAAACGGAGCCCCCAAAGGCTGCAAGGTTGCTAGAGGCATAGTGATAGGATCAAGGCCGATTTATTCTGATGTTTGGTTGAGGGCTTTTCCTACTGCATCAGGCTGCTGTGGGCTGGGAAACTGATGAATTATAACAAACATTCTGGTAGAGTTGGTGGCTTCCTTAAATATTACACTTTTATTAAAAAATTCATTTTAAATTCATTAAATATTCACTCATTTATTGATTCTAAGATAAAAATATATCCATTGATCAAAAAATACATTCACTAGTGTTCTTGGCCCTGTAGCAGTGCCTTAGCAAAGCATGGATAGATCAGAGGAAGCTGACCCCCAAACGGACGTCAGACCCCGTCGTGGGAAATGCTCCCCTGCTCTGTGGGCTGGGAGGGAAGGAAGTGGGAGCCAATGCTGAGCCTCCGGGCAGGACTGAGTCCCCTCCAGTCCTGCTTTAATAACAGGAGCACCTGCTTCCCGAGCCAGCGTCTGAGAGCCTGTCACTGAACCCATCTGCTGCAGTCGGCCCCACTTGCTAGGGAGACAGTGTTCATGGCTTTACCCTGTGGGTATGAAATAGATTTTTAATATTAAAGAAGGCCCTTGGAGCTATATTCGCTGGTGTGGCAGATCCTTTGAGTGGCTGTCAGCTAGGTATATTACACTGAATTGGGTTTTAATCCTCAGCAAGAGTTCTCTTGGGGCCCCAGAGAGTGCTTACGTTATAGCCTTTATCTGAGTAAGTCCTGGTGAATTTTTAGTGGTGCAGTAAGGCAAGCAGTCACACTGCATTACAAAGAAAATGCTGAGCTGTTGTCATGAGATGCTCTGTCTTTCTTTTTGATCAGCAAGATTCCCTTGTCCAGTTCTGGTAGAGATGTGTCCAGATGTGGTCCTGCCCTAGCTGCTGCCCGCCCCTGGGGTGACAGAGCAGTACCATCTGCCCCCTCACGGTAGCAACTAGTATCAGGCACAAAAATACTTCAGAAACATAAGTCACAGGGCATTCGACCTCTGACTTGGAAAATCACTTAATTATCACATGAAGTTGAAGCTCCTTTCCTGCTGTTAGTCAAAGGAAATGAAATTGCAGGTATGATTATAGAAGAAAGAATCCAGACGCCTTGAACGCCTAACCTTTCATTTATCAGAATACATGAGTTGGTGTGACATTCATCAGTGTTGGTAACTGAATTTTTAAAATAATAACACAAAAAACTTCTGTAGGCAAGGTTTCAGATCAGAACTGTTTTAAGATGAATCATGATAAATGGGCACCCTGCATTAATGGAACCTGATACAAGCCACTCCTGCAAGGACTGATGAAAGATGTCAGGGAGAATTTAAGATCAAGGCAAAACCACAGAGTCATTAAGTGGTTGTCAGAAAATGTGATTTATTTGGAAAGGATAAAGAAAGAAAGCTTATTTAGCTTACAAACAGAAGGATGAGAAATAACTCTCAGAAACCACAAGATGCCTTTTGGAGTCTCCTGAAATAAAAGCCACGATAGACCCCC